>JZKD02S1592678.1:257460-275735 GCA_000966675.3 Picea glauca
CCCCCACCTTTCTACCTTTAAACGGAGGGGGGGGGGGTCCGGAATCAAGGATGCATCTTTCCGATGGCTGTGATTAGAGCGCTCGGATCAACGGTGCACATAAAATCCATACATCATCTATCTTTCTGTGTTTAAATCAACGTGGGGCCCCCTTTCCTGTCGTGTCATCTCATCATATATTCTCCACCTAGCCGTGCGATGAGGATCGCTCCCTTTAGCCCCTTCCTCATCCTCCGACATCTGTCCATCTCCCCTCTTCTGGTCGATGTGGTCCCTTTCCCATATCATCATCCACTCACCGCTTGCCATGTGTCYCGCTCGTTTCCACGTCAGCCTCCCCCTAAAATCAATCCCATTATATCTCATCTYCTGCCCCCTACGCTTATTGTCTTCCGCCATGTGTCTTCCTCTGTTGCCCCTCTCACACCTCATCACTTCTTATCACACCCTCATAGTTTTGGTGCCACCACTCCCTTTATGCACCCCATCCTTTGTGCTGGCCTCCACACCTATCCATTAGGCCATTCAGCTGATCCAGGTGGCAGCGCGAAGGGTCTTCCACGTYGTAGAAGTGTCGAGTTGGCCAGGCCTTCCTCAATACCAATAAAGCAATTATTGAAGTAGTTGGTGGTGGTTAGAAATCACCTCTACCATAATGGAAAAGTCTGGCGACGAATTAAAGGCACGTCGTTTCACCCTCAGAACTATCAGGGGTTCAATTGCGTCTTCCATAAGTTGCACGATCAGTCAGAGACGACAGTTGCAGATTGTCAGAAGCCATGCAGACACAATGTGTTTAATGCAGTGTCTCGATTTTGTTGTTGTTGTTGTTTTGAGTATATGTAGGCATTTCTTCCATTTTTGTATGGATCGATGGTTGAGCAGAGCTCCCGGTTGTAAAGTTTTAATGAAGCACTGATACTCTGGTTATGTATGGACTTTTGAGACTTCTTGTCTTATGAATGCCAGTTTCTTTCACGTCTCTGTTTACACTATGTTAAAACAGCTCAGAATTGGACGATCCAATCAATTCGTAGTTGTTATAGGATGATGTTGGATAAGATCATTGTAGCAGTTGCATTGCTTCTAATCAGTTCTTGTGTTTTTCCCTGCACTAAGTGACTTGGAATTGGAGGATCCAGTCAAGTCCCCTTTCAGTTTCTTGAGACCCTGAATCAAGAGGATATTGCATTCAGAGTCTTTCCTCTGCAAGCCACTGGAAGCCTGTCGCCTAAAGTAGTTTGTTCACCTTTCTTACCAAGTCTTCCACCTTCTCATCTTTTAATCAACCCACTGGCTGAAGTTAGATCAAGACCTCCTTTGTCCCTCGCATGCCTGACCCAGTCCCTGAGTTAGAATGATATTTCCCTGAGTCTCTCTCCATCTGATCATCCATTAAAAAAAACTATCGTGACATAAAAATGATGGGTGTCGGGCTCTGCTCCTGCAAGAAATCCATGAGTGACTTCCGACGCTAACATTTCTGGCACCATTGCCGGGGACGAAGTTAAATATTTTCCCCGGGATTGAACGAAAATGATTAACTGATTCTGAAGGCGCATCAGATATCATAATTATCAAGATTTCTACTGTGCACCTGGAGACTCCATTGTGACGACTCCACTACAGAGAATCCATTGGGTTAGTTGTGGCTTCCAACGGTAGACACACGCGGTCCCATCCACAGCTGTCTCTAGCCACGCCTGAAGAAAATCCAGAGGTGATTATCAGAAAAGGGAAGCCCTCTCAAGGAGAAAGATTCGCCACTGAATCAAGTATTTCCCCACCTCCTTCCGTAAAAACTCCATTTTCTTATTCTCATCTTCCTAGTCATCCTTTCTCTGAGGTTTCTTGTTTTCTGAATTTCAGGAGCGTTCCTGCTCAGTTTTCTCCTCCTAGTCTGGCATCAAAAAGAGAGAGCCTTGTCACTCCCCTCTCCCTGAAAGTTGTTCCTCAGTACAGACCTCAGGCCTCAGAAGGTTTCACCATCCCTCCTTCTATTGCTACTACTTCATAGAGAGAAGCATCTGCACATTCTGGTCCCTTAGCTCTCTCTTTGTTTTCTCCATTGTCTCCTTCAAGAATCTCTTTTCCGACATCTCCCATTGACACTCCTTCTCCTCCTAGTTCTCCTCCACCTAATATTCCTATGGCTAGTGCTAATCCCCATTTGAATAGAATGGATTCCATAGTCGCTGCTAGATATGCTCCCTTAATCCTACCCCATCCCATGAACCCTCTCCCTGCTGGAGACTACTTGAAATACATGCCCAAGTTCACTGGAGAAGGGGACATAACTGTAGGAGAGAATCTGGCTACTTTCTCCAGTTATGAAGACAACCTAAACATTGAAAATGAAGATGTTTGGATGAGATTCTTCATCCAGAGCCTGGATGGCGAGGTGAGGAAATGGTTTAGAGGATTGACCCCTGGATCTATTGATGGAATTGAAGCCCTGGATAGTGTTTTCCTGAGGCAGTGGGGAGATTGGAAGGATTTCATGTATTACATGATCGAGTTTGGGTACCTGAAGAAAATGGAAGGAGATACTGTTTCTGACTTCTCCAAAATATTCAATAAGATGTACAAAAAGATTCCTGTAGAGATAAATCCCTCAGAAGCCTCTGCCCAAATTTCCTATGCTGGTGCATTTGACCCTAATTTCTTTCTTTTGTTGAGAGAGAGAAGAGCCACCTCCTTAGCTCAAATGTAAGATGCGGCCATAGAAGTGGAATCCAACATATTAGTAGCTGACAGACTGAGAAACAAGGAAGACGTAGACAAGAGAAAGGGAAAGTCCGAAGCCTCAACTTCTGGCTCATCGTTGCCCCACACTCAAGTGGATGAACTGACCCAAATGATGAAGTTTTTGTCTGAAGAGATGGAGAGACTAAAGGTGGAAAGGAAGAAAATGAACAAGGGCCCTCAGAGAACTGAAATCAAAGGGGGTTTTAGGAGTCCAAACAATATCGCTCCCCTGACTATGCATAGAGAAAAGGGAAGAGACAGAGAAGACAAAAGAATTCAGGCCCCCTTACAAAACAATTTTGTGGCCGATGATGAAGAAGGGGAAATAGACGAGATTGAGCCTAAGATCCATTGCTTCAGAGAGACTCCCCCTTTTCCTGACCTCACTCAATCGGCTTATGAGGAGTCTCTCATGGATAGTTAGCTAAATGAATTGAGAAAGGGAGACAAGGCTAGCGGCGGTCGAGGCAGGTACAACTTGAGGTCCAACAAAAAGACAACAACACCTGATATTCTTGAGCAATCCACTAGAACAGAGAAACCTGATAATGAAGTAGCAGACAATCATAGAGGTAAGAAGGCTCAACCCCTCTCTCCCATTGTCCACAATCATGTCCCTGAAATAAGAGAAATTCCAAAGCTTTCATCTTCCTTTAATTTCGAGCATGAAATTCAAAAGATCAGAATCCTTGTGCCCCTCACCAAGCTAATTAAACATGGGGAATTTAAAAAATGCTTCTCTGAGATTTTACAATCCGAAGCCTCATGCTTTCCCGCAGACTCCATAAACCTCCAAGATGAAAAGCTAGCAGTCGTCCTAGGTCCCATGGTAGAAGATAGAGATGATTCATCCCCTCCCTTCTACACGTCCTTGAACATACATGATAAAGTGCTACACAACTGCTTGATGGATTCAGGGGCTTCTCACAACCTCATGCTCAAAACCGTCATGGAAGAATTGGGGCTAGAAGTCACTCGAGCCTATCATGACCTCTATTATTTTGACTCCAGGAGAGTTCAGTGTCTTGGAGTTATTAAAGACCTGGTTGTGACCTTGTTTCAACTGCCCATGAAAAGTGTGGTCATGGATATTGTAGTGGTCAATGTTCCCCCCAAGTTCGGTATGTTTCTATTAAGATATTGGATAAAAATGCTAGGGGGAACCTTGCAGATGGACCTCACGTATGCTACTATCCTAGTGTTCGGAGGAGAGCATAGAAGACTATACAGGGAAGCCCAACTGGCCTACATAATCAGTGATGAAGCCAACCCTACCAATCATCCCATCTTTGCCTTGGACACTGATTTGGGCTCTAGTCTACTATAGCTCACCCACACACCCGAGCCTCCTATGAAACTCAAAAAGCAGCCCACTTCCTCCCATGAATTTCCTCCCTTTGTCACCCCAATTTGGAAAATGTTTTTTGATGGAGCCTGTTCCCGAGAAGGCGCTAGAGCTGGGGTGGTTTTTGTGTCACATGCTCAGGAGACCATATCCCTGTCATATAAGCTGGAATTTGAAACCACTAACAATGTGGCAAAGTATGAAGCTCTTATCCTGGGATTAAGAGCCGCAACGGAAATGGGAATTCAGGAGATAGCAGTGTTCGGAGATGTCGAGTTGGTAGTCCAAAAGATCAGAAGCGCTTATCAGGCCAAGCATCCTCGACTTAGGAGTTACAGAAATGAGGTATGGGACCTAATTGACAGTTTCTTCTCAGCGTTTAACATTTCTTTCATCCCAAGAGAGGAGAACACAGTGGAAGATTCCTTGGCTACATCAGCAAGCATTTTCAAAGTCCCCTTGCCGCCCAAACTGAGGTATGATGTAGAAGTAAAATATAGGCCCTCCATACCTGACAACGTCAAACATTGGAAGGTCTTTGAGGATGATCTCGAGATCAAAAGTTCTTGGAGACTATCGAAGAATTTTCAGAGATGCATATCGACCAAGATTCCACCTTTTAGGAAAGGTTTGATGGGGGCGAGTTGCTGAGTAAAATAGCAAAGCGTGACATTATTCAGTTTCCTAGCAATCACATCCCAAGGGGACTGGTCCCATTAGAGATATTGTTCGATGGGAACGACGTGGCAGTAAAGGGGAGAGTTTCAGGTAATGATGCTGACATAGCTGAGTGCAACATTGGCACACCAGAGGAACCTAAGTTTGTCAATATGTCAAGGAGTTTGACCAAGGAGAAGAGGGTTGAATATACCGAGTTGCTGAGAGAGTTTGTTGATGTGTTTGCATGGACCTACAAAGACCTCAAGACGTATGACACATCGTTCACTGAGCACAAGATCCCACTGAAAGAAGAGGCTAATACATTCAAGCAGAAGCTAAGGCAGATAAATCCCATGTTGCTACCTTTCATGGAGAAAGAAGTGAAGAAGCTGCTAGATGCCCAAATCATTGTCCCCTTGAGATATTCTGATTGGGTGGCCAATTTGGTCCTGGTAAGGAAGAAAAGTGGGGAAATTAGACTCTGTGTTGATTTCAGGACCTGAACAGGAGCTCGAGGAAAGAAAATTATCCCCTGCCTAACATGGAGCACGTATTGCAGAAGGTCACTGGTGCATCTAGAATATCCATGATTGATGGCTTCTCTGATTACAATCAGATATCAATCATGCCTGAGGACAGGGAAAAAACGACCTTCACCACTCCTTGAGGCACATTCATGTATGCCAAAATGCCTTTCGGACCGATGAATGTAGGAGCAACATTTCAGCGAGCCATGGACATAGCCTTCATCGGGGAGAAAGACCAGTTCGTGGTAATCTATCTAGATGACATCACAGTCTTCTCCAGGATAGACAAGGAGCGCTGCTGCCACTTGAAGAGGGTTTTTCTGAAGTGTCAAAGGTTTGGCCTATCTTTAAACCCCAAGAAATATTTGTTCTATATGAAGGAAGGGAAGCTATTAGGCCATATAGTGTCCACATAGGGAGTAAGGATTGACCCTAGCAGAGTAGAAGCACTTCAGACCCTGTCACTTCCCAGATCTAAGAAGGAAGTTCAGGCCTTTTTGGGGAAGATAAATTTTCTGAGGAGGTTTGTCTCAAATTTTGTTGAGTTGGTGAAACACATCACAACCATGCTCAGGAAGGGAAATGAAGTGAAATGGACTACTGAGCCCAGGGAATATTTTGTCCAAATAAAGAAAGCATTGACTGAGGCACCTGTTCTAATCAGTCCTGATTATTCTAAAGATTTCCTGATTTTTTCTTTTGCTTCTTGTGATACAGTAGCAGCAGTCTTGTTGCAGAAAAATGAGCAAGGGCGAGAGMAACCTATTGCCTTCTTTAGCAAGGCATTGAGAGATGCAGAACTCCGATACRAGATCATGAAGAAGTAGGCTTATGCCTTGGTGAAAGCCCTCAAAGCTTTCAGAGTCTATGTCTTGCACTCAAAAATCACCGCATACGTTCCTTCTGCCTCTGTGAAGGACATCCTCATACAACCTAACATAGACAGGAGAAGAGGTAAATGGATTGCCAAGATCCTGGAATTTGATCTGGAGGTTAAGCCCACCAAATTGATAAAGGGGCAGGGTTTAGCCAAGTTGTTGGCTGAATCCAATTGAAAAGACTTGGGAATTAAATTCATTAATGAGTAAGCTGAGTCGTCCAACGAGCATTTCCAGAGTACCTTATCACTAGCAGCATGCGCCTGGTACAAGGATATCTTGTATTTTCTGCAAGAATTGAGGCCTCCTGATGGAATGGAAAAGAGCAAGGCGAGAGATTTAAAGTTCAAGGTGGTAAGATATTTCCTCATCGACCAAACCTTGTACTGGAAAGACTCTTTAGGGGTATTTTTAAGGTGTCTGGACCCACAAGAATCCCAACAGGTTACATTTGATTTCCACAGTGGCCTTTGTGGGGGTCATCATTTCTGGAAGACCACATCCCATAAGATCCTCCGAGTTGGGTATTACTGGCCCACTTTATTTCCTGATGTCTGCAGAGAGATCAGAGCTTGCATCAAATGATAGAAGTTCTCATGAAAGCAGCAGCTCAAATCTATGCCATTAAATCCTGTAGTAGTTTCAACACCCTTTCAACAGTAGGGACTGGACTTCATTGGAGAAATTCATCCTCCCTGAAGTGGCCAGCACAGATGGATCCTGACTGTGAAAAACTATTTCACCAAATGGATGGAAGTTGTCCCCACCAGGAGCACTTCCCACAAAGTAATTATCAGCCTCCTAGAGGATATCATAGCCAAATTTGGCTGCCCTAGCAGAATTGTCACTGATAACGCCACCCCCTTCAGGTCTGAGTCTCTGGTCAAGTTCTGTGAACAGTTTGAGATTTCACTGATTCACTCTACTCCCTATTATCCTCAAGGAAATGGATTGGCAGAATCTTCCAATAAAATCCTGATCAAGCTCATTAAGAAATTACTGGAAGACAATAAAAGGGCCTGGGATTCAAAGCTCAAATTTGCTCTATGGGATGACCAAGTGACAACGAAGAAGTCCCTAGGCATCTCACCCTTCCAACTTGTTTACGAAACATAGGTCGTTTTCCCTACTCATCTCGCCTTATCTGTGGAAAAATTCCTCCAGGACCTTGAAGGAGAGCCTGACAATATGGTCGGAAGGATTAATCATATGGTGGAAGTGTAGAAGATTAGAGAGAAGGTCATGAATAGGGCCTACGATCATCAACAAAGGATCAAGCAGGCTTTTGACAGGAAGGGCAGAAAGAAAGAATTCAAGTAGGGTGATCTGGTGCTCAAATGGGATGCACCCAGGCAGGACAGGGGCAAGCACAGTAAGTTTGATGCCCTCTGGTTTGGGCCTTTCATGATCCTTGAATTATTCTCGAATAACACTTTCAGGTTGCAGGATTTGGAAGGAAAAGAAGTTTTTAGTGGCCCAGTAAATGGGCATTTCTTGAAAAAATGTTTATTGTGAGCCGCAGTCGGCTCTTTTGTTTTTGTAAATATTGTTTTTTGTTTTCATCTTAATAAATGACTCCATAGCCCAACAATAAGGCACTGAATCTGCAAAAGTGTTCTTAGAGCATCACAGCGATGACTCTATCTTCCATGGAGCCTAATGTTAGCGAAATTTCTGGTAAGGGGGGTTAGAATGTGAAGGAGTGGGTGAAAAACCCATTTATTATAAGCTCGGGGCGCAAGTGTGCTTGTGATTAAGCGGTACGCAAATGTGGACGAAAGATATTCGCGTGCACGGATCAACGTCGCACATGGGATTCCAAAGCCCCCCCGCCTTTCTACCTTTAAGCGGAGCGGGGGGGTTCGGAATCGGGGGCGCACCTCTTCAATGGCTACGATCGAAGCACCTAGATCAATGGCACACAAGGTGATTCCGGACCCCCCCCCGCCTTTCTACTTTTAAGTGGAGGGGCGGGGTCCGGAATCGAGGACGCATCTTTTCGACGGCTATGATTAGAGCAACCGGATCAAAGGCGCACAGGAAATCCATACATCATCTGTCTTTCTACGTTTAAATCAACGTGGGGCCCCCTTTCCTGTCGTGTCATCTCGTCATCTATTCTCCACCTAACCGTGCGATGAGGATCGCTCCCTTTAGCCCCTTCCTCATCCTCCGACATCTGTCCATCTCCCCTCTTCTGGTCCGTGTGGTCCCTTTCCCATCTCATCATCCACTCACCGCCTTCCATGTGTCCCACTCCTTTCCACATCAACCTCCCCCTAAAAGCGAGCCCATTATATCTCATCTCCCGCCCCCTCCACTTATTGTCTTCTGCCATGTGTCTTCCTCTGTCGCTCCTCTCACACCTCGTCACTTCTTATCACACCCTCATAGTTTTGGTGCCACCACTCCCATTATGCGCCCCATCCTTCACGTTGGCCTCCACACCTATCCATCCGTCCGTTCAGTTGATCCAGGTGGCAGGGCGAAGGGTCTTCCACGTCGCAGAAGTGATGAGTTGGTCGGGCCATCCTCAATCCCAATAAAGCAGTTATTGAAGTAGTTGGTGATGGTTAGAAATCACCTCTGCCATAATGGGAAAGTCTGGCCACAAATTAAAGGCACATCGTTTCACCCTCGGAACTATCAGGGGTTCGATTGCATCTTCCATAAGTTTCACGATCAATCAGAGACGACAGCTGTAGATTGTCAGAAGCCATGTAGATGCAATGTGTTTAATGCAACGTCTCGATTTTGTTGTTGTTGTTGTTTTGAGTATATGTAGGCATTTTCGCCATTTTTGTATGGATCGATGGTTGAGCAGAGCTCCCGGTTGTAAAGTTTTAATGAAGCACTGATACTCTGGTTATGTATGGACTTTTGAGACTTCTTGTCTTATGAATGCCAGTTTCTTTCATGTCTCTGTTTACACTATGTTAGAACAACTCAAAATTGGAGGATCCAGTCGAGTCGTAGCTGTTATAGGATGATGTTGGATAGGATCATTGTAGCAGTTACGTTGCTTCTAATCAGTTCTTGTGTTTTTCCCTGCGTTGAGTGACTTGGAATTGAAGGATCCAGTCAAGTCCCCTTTCAGTTTCTTGAGACCCTGAATCAAGAGGATCTTTCATTCAGAGTCTTTCCTCTGCAAGCCACTGGAAGCCTGTCGCCTAAAGTCGTTTGTTCACCTTTCTTACCAAGTATTCCATTTGCTCATCTTTTAATCAACCCATTCGCTGAAGTTAGATCAAGACCTCCTTTGTCCCTCGCATGCCTGACCTAGTCCCTGAGTTAGAATGATATTTCCCCGAGTCTCTCCCCATCTGATCATCCATTAAAAAAAACTATCATGACATAAAACTGATGGGTGTCGGGCTCTACTCCTGCAAGCAATCCAGGAGTGACATCCGACGCTAACACATGGGTTACGCACGAGGTCGCATTTGGGCGAATTACGAAGATTATCCCTCTATGGTTCGACTGTTTGTAGTCGTCGGATCATATATTGGGGGTCACTTGAAGATATACCCATGATTATGTGTGGGAGCCTCTCAGGTTGATTTCAGACTTATTATCCAACCCATACGTTTGGATTGGACTATCGACTATACCTGCCCAGGGACTAAGTGCGAATTGGTGACTTTAGTTGCCATAATCTTTGGGTACTTACACAAGGTGATGGTGAACGAAAGTCTCACTGTACCTGGAACATACATTGCTCAAACTCACTCGGGCTCCTTGGAGGGTAAATCCACAATTACTGTGTGGAATCTTACACCAAGGTGAAAGTCCGTTAAGCAAGTCACCATTGTAACTATTCCACCATATCCTAGCCCCTTCTTGACTTGATCGCGCAACGCTGGATTTCATCACCAACTAGTACGGTCATCGAGAGAAGGTTTTGTTTGCTTGGTTTTGATTCCTATATTTTATTAGCATATGTTGTTTATTTTTCGTTAGTTGGCCATAGATTTTTTCCGTCGATTTTTCTTTGCCAACCTCGACCCTCCACATCATTCGCGTAGGGTATAGGGACTTTCTCCAGAAAATATGGAAGATACTACCCCTTTACCCCCTCATTCTACGGAGGTATATCCTCAACAGAGCAAGGTTCATGACATTATAACCTCATAGGAGGAATTTCCCACCTCTTTAGAGGATTTTCAAATTGTTTCGGAGTCTCTAGAGGCTTTCCGCATTCCTGCAGGATATGAGAGGCATTTTCTCCAACTGAATTTAGCTGGAGAACTTGTTTTTATTAATCCTTATGACATTCCGACCATGTCTCATTCAAACCCTCTAGTCAGAGACCCCCTTTTGACTACTGACATTGTTTGAAGCCCATCGCGCATGTTGCACGATCTTTATGGACCAGGAATAGGTGTCGATATACCTGTTACCTACACTGTACACTTATATCATTTTACTGGTTCAACCATTATTCCAACTACACCGTCCGTTGATCCGAACATGCCATCTGTCGACCCAAGTTCCACTCTTTCTCTCCAGATGGCCCATTCTACAATGGTCCCTCACGTTTCGACTATTCCCACCGATAATGTGGTGGATAGCCAAGCTACGACTGGCACACCACTAGAATCTAAGCCTTCGTCATCACTTCCTTTTGGGTATAGAGCACTAAATTATTCCATTGTCACCACTACCCAAGTTATACCTGGAAGTTCTATATCTATAAAAAAACTTGGAGGGACCGGTCTTGGTGGCTCTAATATATTAAGCGACATCGGTAAGTCGTTTACGTCTGGTTCCCAAATTCTAGGAACTCCACCTCATGCTGGGGGGAAACCTCCATTCGAAAGGAAACCTCCATTTAGGGGCCAACCTCCTTTCGGAGGGAAACATCCTTTTGGGGGGCATCCTCCTTCTGGAGGAAAACCTCCATTTGGAGGGAAACCTCATGCTGGAGAGCAGTCTCAAATTAGAGCCCATCATCAACTGTATGGACAAAATGCGTCTACAATGTCCAATCCATTTAACATTCCTTTCCCAGGAAACCCACATTTCTCGGAGAACATAATCCTCAAGGTCCACAACAGCCTCTTCTTCCTCAAGGAACTCATCTATACCCTCCTTATGGACAAAGTGTTTACCCCCCTTATAGGAAAACACTAAATCTGACATATAATACTCAAAACCCATTCGGTTATCCTTCGCTCGCACATGTTTCTCAAACCCCCTCGAATCCTATGTACTCTAGTCAGTATCAACCTTATACAGGAGGACCCATTGATTATACTTATCCACCTAACCTAGTGTATGGTCCTACTGGTGTTCCTATGACACACCAGTATCATCCGTAGATTAACCGACAGCTACCTTTCCTTGCGATTCTAGATCTCCCAGGCTTGTCTCGGTTAACGGATGATCCTATTTTTCATTTTCAGGTTTGGCTGGTTATTCCAACTATACTTCCTTCTGATATTCTGAAATTTGATGAAAAATCTAGAGAAGATCCAAATAACCATGTGATGACTTTCCATTTGTGGTGTTCATCAAACTTGCTCATGGATGATTCTATACGTTTGTGTCTTTTCCAACGAACACTTACGGGTTCTGCAACAAAGTGGTATATTGAACTACCATGTGCTTCTTTTCATGATTTCAACTCCCTTGCAATGTCTTTCCTCAGGCACTTTTAACTACCTATTCACTATGAGACGGGTACTGAACTCTTGACCTCCCTTCGTCAAACTAACTCCGTGCACATCTTTGACCATAGTCATGAGTGGAGATGACAACGAAGGTTGATCAAAGAAATCATTCCTGACATATTATTGGCGGAGTGGTTTACTAAATCACTTTTACCCCCGATCGCTCATGATGTTGCTATGGGTTGTGTAGTCACTGAGGAAGAATCCATTGCTCGAGCTCAGTACTTAGATTTGGTTTATTCACAATCTAGTACTTTGTATCAGTTGCTTCCGAAAGTTGCTCAAGATAATACTGATCCATCCAAGACATCATCCTCATCTCATGCGGACGATGTTATCAGTTCCGTCAAAAATCAATCTACTTTCCAGTCAACCACACTCTCCTCTTCCTCCCTCGAAACTCAAATTTCTGAAGTGAATGCAATTCAATCTACCCCTTCACAACAATCCGGAGGTAAGAAGAAGATGAGAAATAAACCGAAGAAAAACAATAACAATGAACAACCAAAAAATTAGACTCAAACCCCTACTACCGAAAAGCAACCAGAACAAAAACCAAAATTCCCATGTCTCATTTGTGGTGATGATCACTACACTTGATATTGTCCACATCGCGATGAAGTGGCCAAAATTTTTAAAGGAAATTCACAACCCACCGTGCTTACTCAACCTTTTCCACTACAACAATCCATGGTTTCTCAAACCCCCTCTCCTGGGGGCAGTTCTAGCCATCCTCATGATGAGGCCACATCGAGTGCACATATTTATATGTTTAATGGGATTAATTTGACCACCCTCTCTAGGACATATGACACACCAGGTAACCTTGACAAAGAAAAGGACACAAACAGTACTGGTACTTTACCGGATCCATCATCGTCCTTCGTTAGTCCTCCATCGGTTAATCCTCCATCTGGACCACTTAAGATTGAGAAACCCACGTTCGACTCTATCTTACGCCCTCCTAAGAGAACTATATGTAAAGCTACCTTTAATCCCAGTTCATGTGTTTCCCAGAACTACAACATTGTTGAATATTTGGCTCAAGCACCGTGTGCTATGTCTGCATTAGAAGTTCTACAGCACTACCCCAGTCAATGTAGAACGCTCTTGGATGCTATTGGCATTGTTGATCCTGAGTTGTCCAACCATATCATATTTAACCCAGAAAATTAAGTGTCTCGACTCTCCCACCAACTTGCTTTTCAAGTTGATGTTGTTGTTCACAATCAACAAATCCACCGAACTATTTTGGATGAGGGAGCCTCAACTTGTGTCATGTCTTTAGCATGTTGGAAAGGTTTAAAATCACCCACACTCAAAAAATCCCCAACGATGTCACACGCCTTCAATGGGTGAGGTTTTCATCCCCATGGGCTTTTACAGTCCCTGCACATCCAATTAGGTGGAAAAATTGTTACTGTTGATGTCGAGGTGGTCGATGCTCCCCTTGATTACAACTTGTTACTTGGAAGAAGTTGGTTTTATGTTATGACTGTCGTTGCCTCGTCGGTCTTTCGATATGTACAATTTCCTCATCAAGGAAAAATTTTCATTATTGATCAGTTGGATTTCTGCACGACCGATGCCCTCTCTCCCACTACCAACAATATTCCTTTCTTGGGAGACCACAAGATCACGTATGAAAGCATTGGTGTTGGCTTACTAAAATAGTCTAGCCTCATGGGTAACCTTCCCTACACCACTTCCACTGACTATACATCATATTTCCACTGTCGATATGATTTTGACCATAGCTTATCAATCTTTGGAATCATATGACCCTTGGATTGTACCTAGTCCGTTGGAATTCGATGCACTAGGTTACACTGTGCCACTTAGTTCAGCCGAAACATCATGCGTTTCTATCCAATCCACTTATCCCTCTTCGGATGACCAACATCTATTGGCACTCGACAATCGCTTGATGCCATCAAAATCAAGTTCGAGGTGGTTGATTCTCCCCTTGATTACAACTTGTTAATTGGAAAAAGTTGGTTTTATGCTATGACTGTCGTTGCCTTGTCGGTCTTTTGATATGTACAATTTCCTCATCAGGGAAAAATTATCACTGTTGATCAGTTGGATTTGTACATGAACGATTCTTGCGCTCCCGCTACCAACAACATTCCTTTCTTGGGAGACCACAAGATCACGTATGAAAGAGTTAGTGTTGGCTTACTAAAATATTATATCCTCATGGGTACCTTCCCTACACCACTTCCACCGACTACACTCCATATTGCCACTGTCTATATGGTTTCGACCACAACTTATCAATCTTTGGAATCATCTGACCCTTGGATTGTACCTAGTCCGTTGGAATTCGATGCACTAGGTGACACCGTGCCACTTAGTTCAGTTGAAACATAATACATTTCAATCCAATCCACTTATCCCTCTTCGGATGACCAACATCTATTGGCACCCAACAATCGCTCGATGCCACCACAATTAAGTTCCCTGTCGTCTGCGATCGACTACATTTCCAAAAAAATTCCTTTTGATGAATCTATTATGGAAATGCTTTGCATTGACAAGTTACCTCGGGATAATAACCACCACGGATCCTCTTTTCTTCCCCCTCATCAAGAAATTCGTTAAGATATACACTCTATCTCCCCTCCTGATGTTGATTTTCCATCATCTCCCATGATTTCAACTTCCGATGATTTGGATCTGGTAGTGGACATGGTGATCTCTTCGGTAGGGTTCTTGGAGCATGATCTCCTTACCCCTGTCGTGACCCTCAACATTTGTTCCTTCCATAGTAATGTTCTTCCATCCAATGAAGATCTCTTGGAATCTAGGGATGAGTCTTTTCCCTTGACATGGTGTCCTTCCAGAGTATTTTTCTCTTGGAAGCCATGATCAAGGAGAAGCTACGAGCATAGTTTCTCTTCTCTGTAGCAAGCTCGTTAAAAAATGAAACAGAGGCTTTGAGCATAGTTTTCCTCTCTCTAGCAAGCTCGTTAAAAAATGAAACAACAATCTGGGGATTGAACCCGAAACCCTAAGCATAGTTATTTTCCTATGTCAAGCTCATTAAAAAATGAAATAGTCACATCTCTTGAACCTTCTTTTCATCCACCCTTCTCCTTTTTCTCATCTAGTAGAGAAATTGGTGACAACCTCAAAGTCTGTGAATGAATTGAAGCTTGGAGGGCATGTCTCCAGCCTTTGATGATCATTCTAGAGTTAATCCACTAGCTTTCAAGCTGGGGGCATACCGAGATTATTATTTGTTCTTTATCGTGCTTGTAAATACATGAGAATGCATCCGGGTAAAATTGTATCTCTTTTTTGGACCTGTATGGATACACGAAAAGGGAACCCCTTGGAGTTGTCTTTAATCTCTTTTTAGACTCTCTAAACATGAAAAGATTATCGAGTTATTTTGCTTCCTTTCACACTCATCAAAAGTTTTGAAAGGGCGTCTTTCAAGGGGTAGTTTATCTCTTTTTTCGGCCTCGTGAGACTAGCTACATGACAAAGGAACCCCCTGGAGTCATCTTTAAGTACTTTTTAGACTCTCTAAACATGAAAAACCACCGATTTTACCTTCTCTGGACTCGTTAAACCATCATACATTGAAGGGTCCATATGGGACCGAACCCTTACTTCTTCTAGTTTGTTAAACAAAGGAAGAGGGAATTACCAAAGGTAAGTTATATCGAGCATGTGTTACCCTCCTCAAGCTCGTTAAATAAAAAAGAGGTACTCATCTATCTGGATGGGGGAAATATTGAAAGAAGAAAGCCAAACAACTCTTGAGAACGTCACCAGTAATCCTTACAGTCGACCTTGAACACGACACTTTGTTTTTGCATGCATTTTAATCCACTGAACCTCTGCATTGAACCAATCCTCTAAGTTTCCATACTCCTTTGGGTCACCTGATGAAAGTCACAGAATTCATTTCATCATCATGTTTTGGTCCATGTCATGTTTCTACTATTGTGCCTCAGTGTTCAAGGGAAGTATCTGCCTCAAGAGTCAACCATCCCAAATATCTTGTTTCAATACCCATGTCAGTCCATTTGATCCACCAATTACATCTCCGTGTCAGTTTTGTGTCATTGATGGGGGATACATGAAGGCCCTCCTTCAACGAGCCTATTCATGTCGACTTCAACACATTATCCGAGAACTAGACTTACAAACTAGTTAGTACCTTGGGACCTGCATGCCTCAATGGCAGGCCTCCTCACATCCAATAGTGGCTTTACATCCTTGACCTCTAATCGGATGATTCCACGAATGTTTGACTTCAGATCCTCTATTCACATTCATTGGAATGTACTAGGGTACCTTGGGAATCATTGACATCGATGGTGATTTCCCTCACGCTTGTTAACTGTTTACATCATTGACTGGTAATCAAGTGGTTTCTTCCATGTTCGACATCAGGACATCTATTCACATGGTTAGATTCATAATACACCAGGATCGGTAAGAAGACCCTGGGTTGAGTCATTACTCTTATATGTACTTTTCCCAGGTTGCGAAGGAGTTTTGTTTGAACAATGACACATATATTGTTGCATAGATCCACTTTGTATTGGTTGTGGCTATGTCTTGACATCTCGTAGCTTCACTGTGTATTCTTCATGGCTCCAACTAATTCAAGTCATCTGAATATAGATCCACATTGTATCTTTGGTGGCTATATCTCTTTCTCAATATAATTATGGATCCACAGTGTATTTATGGCGGCCATACCTCGAAAGTCTCTATCACTCAAGCATAGGTATGCCTGCCTTGGGTTTGAAGCATGTCTTAACATTTGTTTGATGGTCATGTGCAACTTTTGTCAGGTTCTCTGAGTCCATACCCTTGCTTGAAAGTCTGCAAAGCATTTCATTTATTAGTTCCCGTCTTCTAACTTCATACTTTGTGGGCCAATCTGTTACACATCAAAATTACTCATTACGACAATGGCCTAGTTTCTTCATTATCAATATTACAAGTGTCACATTTTGGCCACAAGTGTCGCTAGTGTCTGAAAAACCATACTACCATACTGTCTATGTTGTTCCTGTAATGACATCGGAGGGACACTTGAAACACCTCAAACAAGTTATTTGGAAGAGGAGGAATGGATTAACAAAGTTTATAAACCTTTTTCCACTAGAAAATCCACTCAAAAGACATTTTTGGAGAGGAGAAATCCCCTATACACTGACAGGGAACGCTGGCACTCTGTGCACACTTTTAGGGGAGCATTATAACACTCTGGTGCCCCTTTTGGGGGAGCACTGCCTTTGCTGAATTTTTTTTGGGTTTGTTGAGGCAAATTAGGAAAGAATCCCTCAATTCTTGAAGGTGGTTGGATTCGAATAGATGGTCAGGGCATGATCTTAGGGATGATCCTCAACTGAAGGAGAAGGATCCTCAACTTATCCCAAAGATCTCTCAAGTGGTTGGGCCTCTCCAAGGCTATATAAGGGAGCCTTCTCATGGTGAAAGAGGATGGAAAGTATTGTGAAGCATATAACTTATGATCTCATGAGGAAGATGTCATTTGGAACATCAACATTCTGTGTGTGGATTGTTTAAGAAAAGGAATTGGAAAAGGAGAGCTTGATGAAGTTGTTGCACTCACATTCATAGTTGTAAGTAACACTCTGTTCTCATTAATACAATCAATGCTTGTCATGTTTCTTTCAAACTTGTACTTGTTCCATATAAGTTTGTCTACAGTAGATGGATCTATGTTTGAGCTAATCCCAGTAGAGTAGGAAGTCTTTTGTACCTTTGTTTGTTTTGAAGGACCTATCAAGGAGCTCAAGATCGAAGCTCAGCATGGAATTTGCAAGGACAAACGTTGTTCATAAGGTACATATATTTCTCTTTCTCTTTCATTCATTATCTTGATTGGATATAAAAGGAATTCAGCGTCCAGGTTAAGAACTTTTTGTTCTAGTCTTAGGAGTCTAGGGACCTCGAGAGAATCCACTTGTCTGCAAGGGGATTTCTCTTCAACATAAATTGGCGACTCCATTGGGGATTAATCGAAGCTTTCAGTTTTGGTTTTCCTCACAGACCTTGTTTACCCTTCGTTATTTTTAGATCTTGTTCATTCCGTATGTCTGATTGAATATGCTGATTGGATTCTTATTCCATCGCATCCATTGTGATTGACAAAGTTTGACTGATTTTTTTTTATATATATATATTTTTTCTGGGTTTTAAGACACCTGTGCTCTCCTGCCTATGTTATCAGAGCACCAATGATCCTTGTTGGATTTGCACAGATCGTTATAATGCTCTGGTGCCCCTTACACAATAGCACTACCTTTTTCTTTGCAAAAACACTTCTAGGGTTTTTGTTTCAGGATTAATCCGTAAGTGCAGACACAAACCGATCTCCCTAGATCCACTTGGATCTAGAACAAAACAGGACAGAATAATACTCTTTCCCTAGATTTAGACTATTGAATGA
>JZKD02S1592678.1:279197-304015 GCA_000966675.3 Picea glauca
TTAGTGGGGAGACCTCGGTAAGAAGTACACAATTTTTTTCATTTTAAATGTTTTTGAATTTTTATCATATTTAAATGTTTTTTGTTTTATAGATTTATCTAAAGACTAACACAAAATATTTGTTGATAACACAGACGTTGGACCGTATAGACCTCCTGGTACCTCTCCTATCCAGTGACGAGGAGAAGCAGCAATAGTATTACCACAGTATGCTGAAGATTACCAGGTGGTGGAACAAAACTTAGAAGGCCTGACAACAGACATTCTAGATATGACTCTAGAAGAGGTTCCACGACGCGATCAGCGTCACACTATAGGGGTTTCCATAGCTATGGGTCGAATTCTCCGCAGAGTATCTAGGACAGTAGTATGTTACTGTGAACGTCATCCGTGACATCACTATGTAGAAGCTTTAAGCTTCAATTTTTGATATTTTGGTCTTCGGACAAATATTTTGTAAAAACAAACTCTTTTGATCGTTATATATATATAGACGACTTCTACCAGTTTACTTTACATTGTGTGAATTGTAATGTGTTTGATTTATAAATGGTTCAAATGTCTGTCCAATACATAATTAGCCAATGCATCTATTAATGTATTAAGACACCTAGGAATATGTTGATATTCAATGTGATCAAAATATCATTCCAAGAGGCGAATTCACAAATACACTCGTAATAAAGTAGGACTTCAAATAGAGTAGACATTACTTAGTTGTAGTACCACAAGCTACGAGTCAAGTTGCACAACCAAATGACGAATTCCAAGCGAGATAGCATCAACTAATAGTTCAATAACGATGCTATACTCGGAAATGTTGTTGGTTGCACGACCAAGACATACACCTCATAAAGATATAAGTTCATTGGTTGGGGCATAGATTGCCCATGCAGCCGAGGCTAGGTTCTGAGTACTATGGCTAGCACCATCAGCGAAGCCAATATAAGGTAGTGAATACTCTGACATCTGGCAATCAAACACAACGTCACGTAAGGGAAGATACCAGATAACGTCAAAAGCAAACTAAAGTAACAAACACACACTATGATACATAAAATACAAGTACTTGTGCATAAATAACTTGTGCATAGTACTTCTTCAAGTACAACCCATTCCTGGGTTCACTCAAAGGTATACCATCATAATCAACTAGCTCCTATGCTCCTTTTTCCAACACTCTGTGAACAATGTAAGGACCACGCCACATTGGTTCGAATTTCCCAGCTCCTAAGACATCTTTATCTTGTTCATACAAAAGAACAAGATCACCTTCAGAGAAAACACGAGGCTTGACATGCTTGTCATACTGTACCTTGACGTGTTTCTTTTGGGCTTCTATTACTAGAGTGGCATCACGTCGGGTCTCATCTAATCGCATCAGATACAACAGACGTTCCTCTTCAGTAGAAGTATTGGGTAAGAGTTCTACAACTAGCTTCAAAGAAGGTATCTCACATTCTATTGGCAGAATGGATTCCATGCCATAGACTAATCGAAAGGGCGTAAACCCCATAGCGGATTTAACAGATGTCCAATATGCCCACAATGTTGAAAACAACATCATGTGCCAACTGGTTTTATGAATTCCTATCATCCGTCAAATCATAGTTATAAGAACCTTATTGATTGCTTCGACCTGGCCATTAGCTTGCAGATAATAAGGTGTTGAGCTATCATGATGAAGACCCAACTTTTCCATAAGTTCAGACATCATAAAATTCCTAAAATGACTACCGTGATTGGTAACGATAGCCTGAGGAACACCAAAATGAGCTATGACATGGTTGAAAAGAAATAACGCTACAGTATTTCCAGTATTATCGAATGTTGGCATCGCCTCGGCCCATTTTGTAAAATAATCAATAGCTACAATGATGTAACCATGCCCCCCGACCGAGTGAGGGTGACGTGTCATGAAATCAATGCCCCATTTTGCAAAAGGACCAACTGAGACCACAGGATGAAGGGGAGAAAGATGCGACCGAATTTTTTGATTGTAGGTTTAGCAGGCATGGCACTTTTGAACAGCAGTAATGCATTCATTGAACAAGGAAGGCCAAAAATATCCTGCTCGTAATATCTTCTGGGCAGTAGCATACCCAGACATATGACCACCACATGATCTAGAATGGAAATCATTCAAGGCTTTCTCGGATTCGTCAAAAGTCAAACAACGTCGAAACACAGAGTCAATTCCTCGACGGTAAAGAGTATCTCCAGGGATAATGTACTGGCGAGCTTGATAACGGATACAATGTTGGTTAGTACTAGACAAATCAGGCCGGAAAGTCTGGGTCTAGAGATATATAATGATATCTCCATACCAAATATCGTCAGTGCTGATAAGGAAAAGTGATTCATCAGGTAATGAATCTACTGCTACATTTTCTGTGGTTGAGTGGGGAAAATCACAGATTAACTCAGAAAAAACTAAGGATTTCTTCGACGTGGCGCGATCGAATTCCAAGTCAAACACCTGGAGTATGACAATCCATTTGGAGTACTTTCCCCCTAGTAATTGATGTGTCAAAATATGTTGCATAGGGTTACAATGTGAAATTACTGTAGTTTTTCTGGAGAGAATATAATGAGGAAATGTTGAACCGCTTGAACAGTAGCCAAAGCCAGTTTTTCAACATGTTGGTACTTGATCTCAGTGGATGTGAGACTTCTACTCAAGTAATAAACAACATGTTCATCGTGTGAATCATCCTCTTGAACGAAAACCATTCCAATAGTGTACTCAGAGGCAGGAAGATAAAGAAAGTAATCACGACTATAATCAGGAGGGAAAAGAAGTGGATATTTTGTGAGGGACAACTTAAAATCCTCAAAAGCATTGTTGGCTACGGTATCCCAGAAAAACTCAAAACCTTTCTTTAGTAGCCTTGTAAAACCATGAGTAATATCGGCGTAATTAGGGATGAAACGACGAAGAAAGTTTGCTTCCCCCTGCAAACTTTGTAACTGACGCAATGAAGAAGGAGGAGGGAGATTAAGAATCACCTCGACCTTAACAGGATCTACCCGGATCCCTTGACGTGAAACAATGAAACCTAGAAGATGGTCGGACTCTATGCAAAAGACACATTTATGAGGATTTAAACGAATGCAATAGAACCGACATGAACGAAAATTGCTCGGAGATGAGTGGGGTGATCGACTTGGTGTAAAGAATGAGCTAGCAAATTGACCAAATAAGTTTGAATGATATGCTTTATATTGTGAAACGCATAAGACATAGCACGTTGAAAAGTTGCACCTGCGTTCTTAAGACTGAAGGGAAGTTTCCTATAGGTGAAAGTACCCCAAGGACAAATAAAAGAAGTTTTATGTTGGTCCTCAGGAGCGATGTTAATTTGATTATAGCCGAAAAATCCATCCATAAGAGAAATGATTTTTCTTCCGGCACAATCATCGACGATCTGGTCAACGAAAGGGGTTGGAAAGTTGTCCTTTGGACATGATTTGTTAATATCCCGATAATAAACACAAACAAGTATACTACCACCTTTCTTATCAATCGGTACAAGGTTGGAAACCCATTCTATCAGAGCCACGGGATAAATAAAACCGGCTTTGAGAAGTTTTTCAACTTCGAGTTTGATAGTTGCCGCTTTACGTGGATGAACCCGACGAAGGCTTTGTCAGACTGGTTTAGCTCCAGGGTACATTTTTATCTCATGCACAACAATGACAGGGTCGATACCTGGCATCTCTTCATAGCTCCAGGCAAAGATGTCACGAAATTCTTTGAACAAAGCAGTATAGGTGACAATTTCATCCGGAGAACACGAAGCTCCAATGTGAACATTTTCAACTATCCCAGGTTTAACTGAAATATCAATGGGAATCGTGGGAGAAATATTACTAAGGTTCCCTTCCGCAAACACACCACGTGTAGATCCGGGAACGGTCGATATGACAACAATGGTTGACGGAGTCAAAATCCGTTGGTAGTTCTCAAGAGTGTGTTGTTCCAGAAACAGTATGGAACGATGATGTCCATCATCCCAAGGGGTGTCCTCCATGATGGACATGATCATCTCGTTAGTGGGAAAGATGACATGAAAAGGATCTGGAGACAACTCATCAAGAGAGGATGTATAAAGGTTTACCGATTGAACGGCTCGATAAGAAGACTCAACCGGACTTAACGGCATGACGTCGTCGAAACGAGTATGATCTCCTGGATCAGGGACTATCCAAGGGTCAGAAGACACAAGAAGCTCATGAGGTACAACAGAGATCATATTAATAGAAGCAACTGACAGGCGTGGAATATCGGGTGGAGGTGGTATGGGGAAAGTACCCATTAACAAAGAGTCTTTTAAAAGGCCGACACCAACATTCTCATAACCCGGTGGGGTTTTAGCTATAAACGACACATTGCCGGTACTAGTATCAGAATTAAAGAAGGAAAGTTGATCAACCATAACAACTTTTCCTTGATGAGGAAATCGCACAACACGGAAAAGCGTTGACACAACAACGCGCATAGAATCTATCCATCTACGACCAAGTAGAAGATTATAATCCAGGGGAGCATCGAAAAATTCCACTTCAACTTGGACTGTCTTACCTTCTAGAGTAATAGGAAATAATGGAAGAACACCGTAAGGCTTAAAACCGGAGCCATTAAAGGCTTTCAAAGTATTATGTGATTCATTTAAAGGAGGAGAGACGATGGCTTTCCAACAAGTGAAAGACATTACACACGTAGAGGCACCCTCATCGATTATAGTTCTACAAATATTCTTGTCGGCGACAACAACTTGTATCTGAAACGCAAGCTGAGGGGAAAACCTTGGAATATGATCTTCCAAGTCAAAGACTATTAAATTCATATATGTAGGATCAATTCCACCTATAGCTTTCAATAGATCCCTTCGTTGTGTAGGACAAGACTGAAGGACTTCAAGGGAAGACATCGCTGAAGGTGCTTGGGCCAGATCTTCGACAATGCTATAGTTCTGGGCCACACGAGCATGAGGATTGAAGGCCGATTTCTTAACGACACATTTTAGGGGTGGTCGTAGAACTGTATCAAGGCTCAGTCATTCGATATGAAGAGGATGGTTCGTAGGTAGAGTCGGTGGAGAGGGCTGATCCAGAGTAGGAGGTAAATCGTCAACGTTCTCCTTATATGGAGTATAGTATTTATCTCTAGTCATGAGTGCAACATTATTTTTTGTAGAATCACTGGTACACATCAAAACATATGATGTCGTAGAAGTAGAAGGTTGGTCATGAATGACCAACGAGGCTTGCTGCTGAGACGGGAAGGGTTGGGACAAGACTGTGGGCGTAGATGGTTTCAGCATTCCTTGAAGGAACTTAGTAACTTCGGCACATCGAGGACAATCTTTCATGTAGTGATCGTCACCACAGATAAGGCAAGGGTAGCATGGCTTGCGCTTACCCCAATCTTCAACAAGAGAGATTTTAGTTTTCTCATTTTGATTATTATTTTTACCCTCCTTATTCTTACCTCTTCCTTTCTTTGATTTATTTTTACTGGTCAGGGTATATTGAACAACGTTCACCTCAGAAGCTTTACCGGTGGAAGCGGCAGGAGACGGAGCATTTTGAACATTAGAAGAATTAGATTTAGGGGTTGTAGTCGAAACGAAATGTGAGTGGGTATGAGCAGTACCAATCACACCATCTGTTGCATGTGAGGCAGCTGGAGCAGTTGAAGTGCTGGAAGTACCAGGACGAGGTAGTTCAGGTAGTAAATCGTAAAGTGGTCCCATTTGCGAATAAACGAGATCAAGATATTGAGCACGACTTATAGCCTACTCCTCTGTAACAACACCACCCATAGCAATGTCTTTACCAATTTCGTTCATGAAATATTTCGTAAACCATTATGCCAGTAACTGATCAGGGAGTTAAGGTTTAATGAGACGTCGTCTCCTTCACCACTCATGAATATGATCCGATATATGAGTTCCTTCAGTTTGTTTGGAAGAAGTCAAGATCTCAGTCCTAGTATCGTAACAGATCGGTAACTAGTAATGTGTGAGAAAATCCATAGCTAGGGTGTTGAAATCAGAAAAGAAACCTCGTGGAAATTCAATATACCACTTCGCAGCTGAACCGGTAAGGGTTCGTTGAAAAGGATGTAGACAAATGGAGTCATCCATCAGCGAGTTGGACAAACACCATAAATAAAAAGTCATGACATGATTATTTGGGTCTTCTCCCGCCTTGCCATCAAATTTAGGAATACCCGATGGAAGCTTAGCAGGAATAGCAGGCCATTTGGGAGAGTGACGAATAGGATCATTTAGAATCCTAGACAAATCTAGCAAATCCAAGGTAGCAAGAAAAGGTAACTATCGGTTTACTTGCGGGTACTGATGGCTTTGGGGTGGAAGCCCTGTCGGCAAACCAGTAGGACCATAATCAGTTTTCCCGTAGAGGAAAGACCCTGGCTGAGTCGATGGTGGCCAGATAGGATAGTAACCCCAAGGATTGTGACCTTGAGTTTGAGTAGGGACCTGAGGTTGAGTAGTATGACCTGAACCCCAAATAGGATTAGTTATACCCAGATAAGGTTGGACTATAGTAGGGATAGTTTGCTGCCCCCCAACATTTTGAGGAAAGTTTTGTAGAAGTTGATTCCAATACTAGGCCAATTCAAGAGGTATATTTTGTCCAAAAGGTGAAGTTGGTCCCCCTATCGTAGGTATAGTTCCACCCGGAAGTTGTGTGCCATTTGTAGGTTGTGTAGTAACTGTTTTGTGTCCGAGAAAAGAAAAAGTAACCGTACCACCCTGTCCACCAACAAGAATCTGCGAGTTTGGTGAAACAGTCAGGATAGTGCCACTAGGATTAGGATTACCAGAAGGAAACTGAGGGAGAGTTGGAATAAAACTGGGAATAGGATGCCCAGGAAAAGGAGGAACACCTGGAGAACTAGCTGGGGTTTGCGGAGGTGTTGGATTAGGAGAATTCAACAAAGCATTCAAAGCATGGTAACCAGGTGGCAATGTCGGGATGTCATCAGGTATTCTCTGGGTATTGATAGGAGCAAGAGTAGCTGCAGTAATCTCGGTTGGGACACTTGTAGTATTAATGAGATGGGCCATATCGGGAGGGAGAACAAAGCGATAAGTGGTAGTCTCTGGTGTAGTTTCTGTCTCAGAAAACACTGGAGGGTTGATTTCGTAGACAGGGGGTGACTCAGTACCAAAAAGGACTCGTCGAAAATCACCCGACCAAAAAGGATCTTGGCCTACTACACCGAGAGAAGGCCCAACGGTTGATTCGGAAGATGTAATAATGGCTTTGTCAGAAGAATTTAATTGCACAACAGGTCATTCACCATGGCGAATGTGATAGTCCTCTCTGGTATTGGTGATTCGAAAATCTTCTAGAGAGTCAATTTGGTCTACCTGTGGAGGTGGTGTTGTGACAACTGGGACATCACTTGTTTCCCCGTGTGGTGGAGTAACCACCGGGACTTCAGTCTGATGGGGAGAACCCTCTGGTGTATCGGTAGGCGAGGTTTGAGTATCATCTAGATGTTCTGGAGATAAACCTTGCATTCTACGTGAACATCATGGGGAAGAAATTGTAAACAAATGACAAGCTCTGCGAAGAAATTCCTATGGTCGACTTCGAGAAACAAACAACACGCACTAGTAAAAAAAATCTAGGAAGCAATCACCAAGCAAACAATACCTTCTAATTTCGAAGCCACATGTTGGTGATGAAATCCAACGTCGCAACAACGAGACAAGAAGGGGCGAGGATAGGGTGGAAAAGTTACACTGACGACCTGCTTAACGAACTTACACCCTGGTGCAAGATCCCACACATAATCGTGGGTATACCCTCCAAGGAGCCTGAGTGAGTTTGGCCAACGTCAATTCCAGGTACCGTGAAGACTTTCCCCTCCACAGTCACCTTGGGTAAGAAACTAGAGAGATAGGCTACTAAGGTCACCATAAACAATAGTAAAGCCTGGGGGAACAGTCATCAGTCCGATCCACATGTAAGGGCAGGGTATCTAGCCCGGAATCAACTCAAAAGGCTTCCACTCATCATTGTGGGTATACCTTGGAGTGATCCTTGTAATACGTGCAATCTCTACATCGATGTCAACAAAGCAGGGTTAGTAACTCTGCCAACGCCAATGCGACCTAGTGCTTGACCCTTGTGTTAGAAGGGCATCCCAGGACAATATGTTGCAAATGGAATTTAACACTCCCTAACTCAAGATGCTATTGTGTGTTTTGAGCTTTTGGAGAGTGTATCTCTCTTCCTACTCCAAAGCACTAGCCTAGCTAAATGTTGGTGTAAAAGAGCCCTAGAAAAGAGTTACTAGATAAATTTTAAGATTGCACAATGTTTTTAAGAGCTGTTGTTTACTCAAAGGTAACGGAAGTGAAACTCATGTTGTATGACTTTGACCCAAATAATGCAAGGATAATAATGAAATATAACACTTTTCATTCCATGAATCCTATTTATGGGAAAGAGAGAAAAATTTCAAAATCAACCCAATACTATAATGCAATGCACAATTTCCTTTCAAATGTCAATGCAAACAATCATTCATAAAAGGACTATTCTCTATGTGTCTTTTTCAAATACTTCAAAAAACTTTAAAATTTGTTTTTTCAATGTTTTCTAAAAGACAAAAAACAATGTTTTTGAAAGAAACTATTATTGTTCACTTTCCAAAAATAATTCTCACTATATCAATGAGAAAGCATCAAATCAAATCGTAAAGAAACAATCAATAGCAACCCAATCAACTCTTCCAATGAAAGAAAAAACAAAGAGCAAACCAATTAGTCTTCCCAATGCAAACGAAAATGTTCTTTCAAACCAATAAGAAAATGAGAAAAACCAAACACTTAACTCTCAACCAATCACTGGTTCTCAACCAATCAGATACACTCAACTCTTGAAGTCAGAGAGAATGAAATTGCCAATAAGAGTCAGGAAATGAAAGTCAAGTTATAAAGGATAAGAAAAACCTTGAAACCCTAAAACTATTCAAGCATGAAAACTAAAGAAAAAACTATATCAATCAAAAGCCCAAGAAGCCAATAAGATGTATTTCAATGGATCTGGGCAGTCAAAAAGAGAAAAAATCAATTTCAAAAATTTTGAAAAGACTGTTCGCAGGCAAGGAATATAACATAGTGCGAGAATCTATGATTCTCGCAGGCAAACTTTGAGCAACGTGCGAACACCTCGCACTGAATCCTATGAGCAGGGTGCGAACCTGACCAGTTCTTGTAGGATGCAGTTAAACGCAATGCGAGAAGTTATGAATATGACAAAAATTTTGAAAATGAAAGAAAAATTAACAAAGGCTTCTAGACCCAGAAGGTCTCTTAGGATATCCTGAGGAATCAGTGACTGAAAAGACAAGAGAAAAAAGAAACTAGAGAAAATGACCACAGAAAACGAAAAAGACCATAAAGAAAAAGGGAATAATTCCCCAGTGGAGTCACCAATTTTGTTTCAAGATTAATCTGTAAGTGCGGACACAAATTGATCTCCCTAGATCCACCTTGATCTAGAACAAAATAGGAGAGAATAATACTCTTCCCCTAGATTTAGACTATTGAATGAACTAGGAGGCAAGAATCATGAACATACCTTATGATTGCTTCCTTGGGTCTCTGTTGTACCAGCTTCGCTCCAATGCTCTTGTGCCGCCAAGACTAGGACAACTCAAACCAATTGAAGTGAAAACAACTCAATATATTCAACAGTTAATCTATACATATGATCAAGGAGTTATGTAATAAAGTGACATCAGCTTTATGGGAAAGGAACATATTACTGTATTAAATTGATAAAAAGAAAGAATTACAACCTGAGCCTTGATGTTACAAGTCTCCTTTCGATGGCTCCTAGATCTGACACACACATTTTCTCATGCATGAAGAAGATCAACCACTTTTGATAACCTTGCTGGTGTCTCTAGCTGTTGTAGCATCAGTCCTTCATACAATATTACACTAATTCTCCAATAAATCTCTTGCTAGTTTGTTGCTTAACCTTTTCCATAAGCATTCCCCTCAATTTATAAGAGAGAATGGATTAGTTACTTAGATAGGAATGATCCCAAGATATCAGGAAAGCCAATACTTAGATAATCATTCGAATGCCATCTCATCCTTCTAGAAGATTCCCTTCTAGAAGGTTCGATAATCTATCTTTTTCCTTTCTTTAGAAGATGTTCGCACCCTAGTAGTTAGGTACAGTGTGAACCCCTTGCACCCTGTCTTAATGCATCCTACAAGAATCATACATTCTCGCAGGCAAATATATAGGTAGCCTGCGAACCTCCCTTAAAAATATGATTTCAGGAAAGAGACAAAGGTAACTTTTCTCAGGAAAGTGTTCTAATGAAGAGCTTGATTTCTCCATCAGCATTACATCATCACGACAACCAAAATTATGGATAACAGTTTTGTTTTCTAAAATCCAATCTCTGCTTTTACCCTTTCTCAGCTTCTTTGTGCTTCAGTACATCTTCCTATTGACCTTCAACACTCTGCTTTCTGAATAAATAAGCACTTTGCTGTTAGATTTTTTGACTTTCTTCCTTATTTTGATTTTTTCTTTTGTTGAGAACTTGGAATCAATCCATTGCTTTCTTCTCTCTTATCTGACTGAGTGAAAACTATGGTGAAGAAAATCAGAAATCTGTGAATCATCTCATTTGGTTCTTTGAGGTCATTTTTCTTAGCATATTTCTTTTGTGTGAAATTTTTAATTTTCTTTGTTATCTTTTGTTTTCTTTTTGGTTCTTGTTTAAATCATAGCAAGAGGGTGTTTTGTTTGTGTGAAATCTTCCTATGCTTGTCCGAATCTCCTTGATCTAAAAGGTTAGTTGGTAGGAGAAGTTTTGCATTGAATTAATCATCATTCACATACAAACAACAAAGATACATCTTAGTGATTGGTTTGCATATTAGAAGGTATTTCTAAAATGTTTTAAGACTACATTGGATTTGATTGAGAATGAATTGATCGAGGACATTCCATATTAGTGTTTGATAGTGAAAACAACTCTTTCTCTTTTCCTTAAATAGGCATTCATTGAAAAGAAATGATTGCTTATCATCTTTTATGCATTTGTTTGGGAATTGAGTCATCATTCCATCARTTTCACTTTCATACACCCTTTGAGTAAAGAACAATTGTAAAATGAATGCTAATTAAAAAATTATCTAGAACATTTTTTATTTTTAGGATCTTCCACCAACATTAGACTAGGATTAGCACCTTGGATTAGGCTGTGAGTACAACTCTCCAAAGTTTTCAAAACAAACATTAACCTCCTGAGCTAGGGAGAGTCAAATCCAATTATCGTATAGGTTTTCTGGGATCCCCCTCTCACACAGGGGTTACACACGAGGACATTCGGGTGAATTACGAAGATTATCCCTCTGTGGTTCAACTGTTTGTAGTGGTCAGATCATATATTGGGGGTCACTTGAAGGTATACCAATGATTATGTGTGGGAGCCTCTCGGGTTGATTTTGGACTTATTATCCTGCCCATACGTTCGGATCGAACTGTCGACTATACCGGCCTAGGGACTAACTACAAATAGGTGTCTTTAGTTTCCATAATCTTTAGGTACTTACACAAGGTGATGATGAAGGGAAGTCTCACTGTACCTGGAATAGACATTGGTCAAACTCACTCGGGCTCCTTGGAGGGTAAATCCACAATTAGTGTGTGGAATCTTGCACCAAGTGAAAGTTCATTAAGCAGGTGTCCATTGTAACTATTCCACCATCTCCTAGCCCTTTCTTGACTTGATCGCGTGACATTGGATTTCATCACCAACTAGTACGGTCATCGAGAGAAGGTTTTGTTTGCTTGGTTTTGATTCCTATATTTTATTATCTTATGCTATTTCTTTTTCGTTAGTCGGCCATAGATATTTTCCGTCGATTTTTCTCTACCAACATCGACCCTCCATGTCGTTCACGTAGGGTACAAGGAATTCCTCTAGAAAATATGGAAGATATTACCCCTTTAACCCCTCATTCTATGGAGAGATCTCCTCAATAGAGTGAGGTTCATGACATTATAACCTCATAGGAGGAAGTTCCCACCTCTTTAGAGGATTTTTGAATTGTTTCAGAGTCTCTGGAAGCTTTCCGTATTCCTACAATATATGAAAGGTATTTTCTCCAACTGAATTCAGCCGGAGAAATTGTTGTTATTAATCCTTCTGACATTCTGACTAGGTCTCATTCAAACCCTCCATTCGGAGACCCCCTTGGGACTGCTGACATTGTTCAAAGCCCACCGCACATGGTGCATGATCTTTACGGACCAGGAATAGGTGTTGATATACCTGTTACCTACACTATACCCTTAGATCATTTTACTGGTACAACCATTATTCAACCTACACTGTCCATTGATCCGAACATGCCATCTGTCGGCCCAAGTTCCACTCTTTCTTTGCAAATGGCCCATTCTACAATGGTCCCTCACGTTCCGACTATTCCCACTGGTAATGTGGTGGATAACCAAGCTACAATTGGCACACCACTAACATCTAAGCCTTCATCATCACTTCCTTCTGGGTACATAGCATTGAATCCTTCCATTGTCACCACTACCCAAGTTATACCTAGAATTTATATATCTATGCAAAAACCTGGGGGGAATGGTCTTGGTGGCTCTAATCTATTAAGCGACACCGATCAATCGTTTACGTTTGGTTCCCAAATTCCAGGAACTCCACCTCATGCTAGGGGGCAACCTCCTTTCGGAGGGAAACCTCCATTTGGGGGCCAACCTCCTTTCGAAGGGAAACCTCCTTTTGCGGGGCATCCTCCTTCCGAAGGAAAACCTCCATTTGGAGGGAAACCTCATGCTGGAGATCAGTCTCAAACTAGATCCCATCATCAACTGTATGGACAAAATGTGTCTAAAACACCCAATCCATGGAACATTCCTTTCCAAGGAAACCCACAGTTCACGGGAGGACATAATCCTCAAGGTCCACAACAACCTCTTCTTCCTCAAGGAACTCATCTATATCCTCCTTATGGACAAAGTGTTTACCCCCCTTATAGGAAAACATCAAATCTGACTTATAATCCTCAAAACCCATCTGGTTATCCTCCACTCGCACATGTTTCTCAAACCCCCTAGAATCCTATGTACTCTGGTCAGCATCAACCTTATGCAGGAGGACCCACTGGTTATACTTATCCACCTAACCTAGTGTATGGTCCTAATGGTGTTCCTATGCCACACCAGTATCATCCACAGATTAACCGACAACTACCTTTCCTTGGGACTCTGGAACTCCCAGACTTGTCTCGGTTAATGAATGATCCTATTTTTCATTCTCCGATTTGGCTAGTTATTCCAGCTAAAATTCCTTCTAATATTCTGAAATTAGACAGAAAATCTGGAGAAGATACAAATAACCATGTGATGACTTTCCATTTATGGTGTTCATCAAACTCCCTCATGGATTATTCTCTAAGTTTGCATCTTTTCCAATGAACACTTACGGGTTTTGCAGCAAAGTGGTATATTGAACTACCACATTCTTCTTTTCATGATTTCAACTCCCTTGCCATGTCTTTCCTCACACACTTTCAACTACCTATTCGCTACGAGACAGGTATTGAACTCTTGACCTCCCTTCGTCAAACTAACTCTGTGCATATCTTTGGCCATATTCATTAGTGGAGGCGATGACGAAGGTTGATCAAATCAATCATTCCTGACATATTATTGGTGGAGTGGTTTACTAAATCACTTTAACCCCCGATCGCTTGCGATGTCGCTATGGGTGGCGTAGTCACCGAGGAAGAATCCATTGCTCGAGCTCAGTACTTAGATTTGGTTTATTCACAATCTGGTACATTTTATGAGTTTCTTCCGAATGTTTCTCGAGCTAATACTGATCCATCCAAGCCATCATCCTCATCTCATGTGGATGGTATTATCAGTTCCATCACAACTCAATCTACTTTCCAGTCAACCACACTCTCCTCTGCCTCCCCCTAAACTCAAATTTCGGAAGTGAATGCAATTCAATATTCCCCTTCACAACAATCCGGAGGTAAGAAGAAGACGAGAAATAAACCGAAGAAAAACAATAACAATGAACAACCAAAAACTCAGACTCAAACCCCTGCTGCCAAAAAGAAACCACAATGGAAACTGAAATTCCCATGTCTCATTTGTGGTGATGATCACTACACTCAAGATTGTTCACATCATGATGAAGTGGCCAAACTTTTTAAAGGAAATTCACACCCTGTCGTGCTTACTCAACCTTTTCCACAACAACAATCCATGGTTGCTCAAACCCCCTCTCCTAGGGGCAGTTCTAGCCATCCTCATGATGAGGCCTCATCGAGTGCACATATTTATATGTTTAATGAGATTAATTTGACAATTCTCTCTAAGACATATGACACACAAGGTAACCCTGACAAAGGAAAATACACTAACGGTACCGATACTTTGTCGGATCCATCATCATCCTCTGTTAGTCCTCCATCGGTTAATCCTCCATCTGGACCACTTCAGATTGAGAAACTCACGTTCGACTCTATCTTATGCCCTCCTAAGAGCACTATTCGTAAAGCTACATTTAATCCTAGTTCATGTGCCACCCAAAACTACAACATTGTTGAATATTTGGCTCAAGCACCGTGTGCTATGTCTGCGCTAGAAGTTCTACATCACTGCCCCATTCAATGTAGAACACTCTTGGCTGCTATTGGTGCTGTTGATCCCGAGTCATCCAACCATATCATGTTTAACTTGGAAAATTATGCATCTCAACTCTCCCACCAACTTGCTTTTCAAGTTGATGTTGTTGTTCACAATCAACAAATCCACCGAACTATTCTGGATGAGGGACCCTCAACTTGTGTCATGTATTTAGCATGTTGGAAAGGTTTAAAATCACCCGCACTCAACAAATCCCTAACGATGTTACGCACCTTCGATGGTTGAGGTTTTCATCCCCATGGGTTTTTACAGTCCCTGCACATCCAATTAGGTGGAAAAACTGTTACTGTTGATGTCGAGTTGGTCGATGCCCCCCTTGATTACAACTTGCTACATGGAAGAAGTTGGTTTTATGTTATGAATGTCGTTTCCTCATCGGTCTTTCGATATGTATAATTTCCTCATCAGGGAAAAATTGTCATTGTTGATTAGTTGGATTTCTACACGACCGATGCTCGCTCTCCCGTTACCAACAATATTCCTTTCTAGGGAGACCACAAGATCACATATGAAAGGATTGGTGTTGGCTTACTAAAATATTCTAGCCTCATGGGTACCTTCCATACACCACTTCCACCGACTATACATCATATTTCCACTGTCGATATGATTTTGACCGTAGCTTATCAATATTTGGAATCATCTGACCCTTGGATTGTACCTAGTCCGTTGGAATTCGATGCACTAGGTTACACTGTGCCACTTAGTTCAGCCGAAACATCATACGTTTCTATCCAATCCACTTATCCCTCTTCGGATGACCAACATCTATTGGCACCTAACAATCACTTGATGCCATCACAATCAAGTTCCTTATCGTCTGCGATCAACTACATTTCCCCAATTTTTCCTTCTGATGAATCTATTATGGAAATGCTTCGCATTGACAAGTTACCATGGGATAATAACCACCAATGATCCTCTTTTCTTCCCCCTCATGAAAAATTTTGGGAAGATATACACTCTATCTCCCCTCCTAATTTTAATTTTCCATCATCTCCCATGATTTCAACTTCCGATGATTTGGATCTGGTAGTGGACATGGTGATCTCTTCGATAGGGCTATTGGAGATTGATGTCCTTACCCCTGTCGTGACCCTCAACATGTGTTCCTTCGAGAGTAATGTTCTTCCATCCAACAAAGATCTCTTGGAAGCCATGTTTGAGTCCTGTCCCTTGACATGGTGTCCTTCTAGAGCGTTTTTCTCTTGGAAGCCATGATCAAGGAGAAGCTACAATAATAGTTTCTCTTCTCTATAACAAGCTCGTTAAAAAATGAAATAGAGGCTTTGAGCATAGTTTTCATCTCTGTAGCAAGATCGTTAAGAAATGAAACAACAATCTAGGGATCAAACCCGGAACCCTGAGCATAGTTATTTTCCTGTGTCAAGCTCGTTAAAAAATGAAATAGTCACCTCTCTTGAACCTTCTTTTCATCCACCCTTCTCCTTTTTCTCATCTAGTAGAGAAATTGGTGACAATCTCAAACTTGGTGAATGAATTGAAGCTTGGAGGGCATGTCTCCAGCCTTTGATGATCATTCTAGAGTTAAGCCACTAGCTTTCAAGCTGGAGGCATACCGAGCTTAGTCTTTGTTCTTTCTTGTGCTCGTAAATACATGAGAATGCATCCGGGTAAAATTTTATCTCTTTTTCGGACCTGTATGGATACACAAAAAAGGAACCCCCTTGAGTTGTCTTTAAGCTCTTTTCAGACTCTCTAAACATGAAAAGATTGTTGAGTGATCTTTCTTCCTTTCACACTCATTAAAAGGTTTGAAAGGGCATCTTTCGAGTGGTAGTTTATCTCTTTTTCGGCCTCGTGAGACTAGAAACACAAAAAAGGAACCCCCTAGAGTCATCTTTAAGTCCTTTTCAGACTCTCTAAACATGAAAAACCACCACGTTTAACTTCTCTGAACTCGTTAAACCATCATACATTAAGGGGTCCATATGGGACTGAACCCTTACTTCTTCTAGTTTATTAAACAAAGGAAGAGGGACTTACTGAAGGTAAGTTATATCGAGCATGTGTTACCCTCCTCAAGCTCGTTAAATCAAAAGGAGGTGTTCATCTATCTAGATGGGGGAAAATTGAAAGAATAAAGACAAACAGTTATTGAGAATGTCACTAGTAATACTTACAGTCGCCCTTGAACACGACACTTTGTTTTTGCATGCATTTTAATCTGTTGAACCTCTGCATTGAACCAATCCTCTAAGTTTCCGTACTCCTTTGGGTCACCTGATGAAAGTCACAGAATCCATTGCATCATCATGTTTTGGTCCATGTCATGTTTCTGTTGTTTTCCCTCAATGTTCAAGGGAAGTATCTTCCTCAAGATTCAACCATCCCAAATATCCTGTTTCAATACCCATGTCAGACAATTTGATCCACCAATTACATCTATGTTTCAGTTTTGTGTCGTTGATGGGGGATACATCAAGGCCCTCCTTCGACTAGTCTATTCCTGTCGACTTCAACACATTATCCAAGAACTAGACTTAGAAATCAGTTAGTACCTTGCGACCTGCATGCCTCAATGGTAGGACTCCTCGCATATGACAATGGGTTTACATCATTAACCTCTGATCGGATGATTCCATGAATATTTGAATTCATATCATATATTCACATTCGTTGGAATGTATTAGGGTACCTTGGGAATCATTGACATTGATGGTGATTTCCCTCGCGCTTGTTAACAGTTTACATCATTGACCGGTAATCAAGTGGTTTTTGCCATGTTCGACATCAGGACATCTATCCACATGGTTAGATTCATACTACATCAGGATCGGTAAGAAGACCCTGGGTTGAGTCATCACTCTTATATGTACTTTTCCCATGTTGCGAAGGAGTTTCATTTGAACAATGACACATATATTGTTACATAGATCCACCTTGTATTGGTCGTGGCTATGTCTTGACATCTCGTAACTCCATTGTGTATTCTTCATGGCTGCGACCAGTTCAGGTCATGCGAATATAGATCCACATTGTATATTTAGTGGATATATCTCTTTGTCAATATAATTATGGATCCACAGTGTATTTATGGCAGCCATACCTCGAAAGTATCTATCACTCAAGAATAGGTATGCCTACCTTGGGTTTGAAGCATGTCTTAACATTTGTTTGATGGTCGTGTGTAGCTTCTGTCAGGTTCTCTGAGTCTGTACCCTTGTTTGAAAGTCTGCAAAGCATTTCAGTTATCAGTTCCTATCTTCTAACTTCATACTTTGGGGGGCAATCTGTTACACATCAAAATTACTCATTACGACAATGGCCTAGTTTCATCGTTATCAATATTACAAGTGTCGCATTTTGGTTACAAGTGTCATAAAAAGAATACTACCATACTTTCTATGTCATGCCTATAACGACATCAGAGGGACACTTGAAACACCTCAAAAAACTGATTTGGAAGAAGAGGACTAGGTTTTGGAGAGGAGCACTCCCCTATACACTGGCAGGGAGCATTGGCACTCTGTGCACCCTTTTAGGGGAGTGCTATAATGTTGTGGTCCCCGTTTTATGGGAGCACTGCCTTTGCTGAGAAAATTTTGGGTTTGTTGAGGAAAATCAAGGAAGAATCCCTCAATTCCTGAAGGTGGTTGGATTCGAATAGATGGTCAAGGCATGATCTTAGGGAGGATCCTCAACTGAAGGAGAAGGATCCTCAACTTATCCCAAATATCTCTCAAGTGGTTGGGACTCTCCAAGGCTATATAAGGGAGCCTTATCATGGTGAAAGGGGATGGAAAGTATTGTGAAGAATATAACTTATGATATCATGAGGAAGATGTTATTTGGAACATCAACATTCTGTGTTTGGACTATTTAAGCAAGGGTTTGGACAAGGAGAGCTTGATGAAGCTGCTGCACTCACATCCATGGTTGTAAGTAACACTTTGTTCTCATTAATACAATTAATGCTTGGCCTATTTCTTTCAAACTTGTACTTGTTCCATATAATTTTTTCTACAGTAGATGGATCTATGTTTGAGCTAGTCTCAGTAGAGTAGGAAGTCTTTTGTACCTTTGTTTGTTTTGAAGGACCTATCAAGGAGCTCAAGATCGAAGCTCAACCCAGACTTTGCAAGGACAAACACCATTCATAAAGTACATATCTTTCTCTTTATCTTTCATTCATTATCTTGATTGGATCTAAAAGGAAGTCAATGTCCATGTTAATCACTTTCTATCTTGGTCTTAGGAATCTAGGGACCTCGAGCGAATCCACTTGTTTGTAGGGGTTTTCTCTTCAACAGATGGTAGCTTATCTCTAAGAAGAGTTGTGGTGGCTACAAGCCTTTAAAATCATTATTACAATGAGGATCAAAGGCATATATATTATTGAGAAACAATGGAAACCCTAAACATCCAAAAAACCTAACTCTAGGAGATGAAATGCTAGAATATGGGCCCCGTCGGGGTAAATTGGTACATCAATTTTCTGGGGTCGTAACTTTGGCATACTATCTTACTTTGACACATATGATACATCATTAGAAATATGTATCCGAGGAATACAAACATTGATAGAAATTATTATGACAATATTTGTCGACCATTTGATGCCCAAGAAAACATCGTTTAGGGCCTTAAAACAGCTCTGGAAGTTCACGACCCGAAAAACTGTCAAAAATAGTAAATTGTCATACAATTAAGGAAACTAAAAAACTAAAAGAAACAATGGTGGGGGTCCAAGTGGAATAGGTAGGTGGACACCAATATCCACTTGGATCATTCCTCCCCCCTTAGGAAGAAATGGTCCCCATTTCGTTGATTTCCTCCATGAGATATGAAAACTTCTGCTAAACTTGGTCCCTGGTGAGCCACTTTCCCTGGTGAAGGAGTTGGCCTTCTTTGACAAATAGATATAGCTGGATCCTCTGATGGTGGGTGTTCTTGATCTGTGTCTCCATAATCCAATCAATTGTGGCTTGTTCCATGCAGTTTGGGTTTAACTCTGTTGGTGTGAGTTGTTATGCCATGTCAGACGTGTCCAGTAGAGTGGAAAGTAAGGCCGAAGGTGATCCACATTGAGCACTGGGTGAAAACCAAGGAATGGTGGTATACTGAGCTCGAAGTAATTTTACCCTACAACCTTGGTGATGGTGCATGGCCCATATCGGAGCTGGAGAAGCTTGCAGTTGGGTCCAGCGAGGCATTCCTTCTGAAAATGTATCCACAGTGTGTCGCCCACATGGAAGTTGTGTTGCACCCAATGTTGATCATGCCACTACTTGTACTTAACATTTTATCTATCCAATATTTCATGAACCTGTTGGAAAATGTGTTGAATTCACTTAATGAAGTTGCTCACCTTGGAAGCTTCAGACTAGACATGAGCCGAATCAGCCCGAGTAGCTGCAAATGGTATGGCTATGTCAATGGGACATACTAGCTGGAATCCCAAGCCCACTTGAAAGGGGTTGTGGTCAGTTGAGTTGTGGAGGTCCCGGTTATAGCTATGTTGTACATAGGGGAGGCTCCCATCCCATGTGCATGGATTCTTTGATCTGTACATGCACAAAATGTGTACGATCATCTTATTGACGAACTTTGTCTATCCATCAGATTGGGGATGGAAAGTTGTGGAATTGGTGAGCTTGGTGTCCAACATTGACCAGAGGCTAAACCAAAATATACTGAGTAACCTATTGTCCCAATTTTATATGATGGACTCTGGGATCCCAAAGTGTACCCACACTCATTCAAAGAAGAGTTTAGCAGTGGCTTCTGCTGCGATATTCTTCTTGCAGGCCGCTATAATGGCTATCTTTGAGAATCTGTCGACGACAATAAAAACAAAGTCATTGCCATGCTTAGTAGAAGGAATTCCCAGCATGTAATCCATGGATATGGATTCCCAAGTTCTACTAGGGGTAGGAAGCAGAGTATAGAGGCCTTGTTGTTGGATTAATGAGAGGGGGGGGTGAATCAGTAATAGCATAATTATAATCCTTTTTCTCCAAATAATCCAAGTGTTATCGCAATGTAGAATCATTATCCAATAATGAGCACTAATAAATGTAAAATTACATACATACATAGTACACTAGTGTTTTACATGGAAACCCAAATCGAGATAAAACCATGGAATTCTTTTTCTTATATGTCTTGAAGAATTACATTCATTGGAAGCACCAACTTCCTTTGTTTTCCAGCTACAACTGGAAGGAGGCTCCAACCCCAAGTTTCTTAGGCTACAACCTGAGGGAATCTCCAACTCCCCAATTCTCTGGCTACAACCAGAAGGAGGCTAAAACCCCCTAAGTTATCCGGCTACAACCACCTGTCCTTTCCCCGCCCAACCGCCCTGAAGTAAAAGTAGAATGATGGAACCACTGTCACACTATCACTATGAGATATACCGATGTAAACATGTACCAATAAAATTGAACCATGCATCAACCATGCATCAACCTGTACCTCAACCTGTAATCAACCTATACCATAAACAAGTGCGTCAACCATGCACCAACTTGTACCAAACAATCTGTAATCAACCTTTACCATAAACAAGTGCATCAACCATGCACCAACCTACACCAAACAATCTTTAATCAACCTGTACCATAAACAAGTGCAACCAACCATGTACCAATCAAGTGTCAAGTAATCATCAACTATGACTCATCAATATGTACCAACATCATGAACTATACACCTCATGTATGTGCCAACTCATCAACTACTTGTCTCAAGCATGTACCCAACTTGTACATCAGCCAAAATCCCTCATCAATTTCATCATCCAAATATGATTTGTAAATCTGTAGTAGACCTAGTGTATATTGTTGGAGTTACTTTACACACACCTAGGATTTATTTTTTCTAAGGTTATTCCTTGTTTATTAGTCATAATTAGTCATTATCTAGTCTCCTATATTTTAGGGGAGAATATTCCACCTGGAGAATATTCTCTTTCAGTTGACACTTCAGTTTGACTAGTTGAGTTGAGTTTAGATGTTGCATTGGTTTTGTCACCATGCAACATTAGGATTATTACCAACTCACTACTCTTTGTTCAATCAATTAACTGAAGACTAGTTGATTGGTTACCTCAGCTAGGTGGCAGTTCACTCCCGTAACTTCTTGAGAGACTAGACTAGGTGGCAGTTTACTCTTGTAGCTACTGGTGTGTGTTCAGATCAATATAGACCACCACTATGGCTCATTAGTGACTCATGTATCTTATATCTATTGTAAATTATTCACTCTTTGATCTTGATATACGGTTAATGAGAATTCTTCCATTCTTTCTATCTTGCTTCTTCTTTCTCAATTTCTCTTTGCAAATGTGTGTAGTATTTTCTAGCTAGATGTATTCTATGTAGGTACAACAAATTTACATGGTATCAAAACTGATGGACTGCTAAGAAAAAGCTACACCAAATCATTTTTTCCAGGTACAAAAGATTGAAGACAACAAAAGTTGGATTATTCGTCGGAAATACTTCTCACGCCTCATAATTATTTGGAATTTAAGCCAAAGATTCTACTTCTTTTAAGAAGTAGAGGTTTGTACCAAATAACTATGGCAATGGAGGTAGAGCCTGATTCTATCGATGAGAAAAATGACTTTCTCAATAGACAAGATATGGCCATAGGAAGTATCGGCATGTCTGTTTCTCCCGAACTTTTCCATCAAGTATATGAAGAATCACAAGGATTAACTCCAAATGAATTATGGACCATATTGGAGGTTCTATTTGGGAAAAAAGAATATTGTGAAGATTTCATGCAGGAGTTTGAACAAATAGATCCATAAGAGAAGCCATCAGAAGATCAAGTCTCTTATTATGAAGAGTCTTCTACAAATTTTTTTGTAGAAATTTGTATTCCAATAATTGAAGATGATGTCTACTCCATTTCAGATTTATTTTCTGAAATTCTTGTGGAAGATATATGGAATTCATCTCAGGAGTCACATGAAGACACATTTTCATGCACCATGCATGCATGTTAGGAGAAAAAAAGAGAGTTGCGCACATCAGACGCCATTATGATATTTTATGAGAAAAAATTGCAGAAATAAATTGGATATTTGAATTCCTCTTAGGAAAATGTCCAATTTCAAAAAATAAATCATCTGACATGGAGTCCAGAAAATGATGTTAGGATCATTTCAAAATCAACAAAATTTCAGAATTTTTCCAAAAATGGACGTACGGTTTTCAAAACTTCATCCAAAATTTATTTGGATATTATTCACTACAAGAAGATAAAGTGGATATGTGTGGAAATATCAATGATTCATATACTTCATCAGATTCGTGCATACATCTAAATCTTCAAAAAAATATTGAAAGAGCACAAACTTTCATAGTTGCAAGGTCTTCTTGGACTGAAGGACATGGTTTCTTAGAAACTTCCTTTTGTTCCTTATCATTTTTTATTTTATGCATTGTAATTTGAGGGGGGGTTTTGTTCCCATGATGTTTTCCCTCTTTCCTCATTTAGTTCAGTGTATCTTTTGTATTTGGGTACCTAACATGGCCTCATAGTCGGGACCCATTATTTATTTTCACCAGAGTGATGTTCAGGGAGGGTGTTGGAGTTACTCCACACACACCTAGGATTTATTTTTCCTAATGTTATTCCTTGTTTATTAGTCATAATTAGTCATTATCCAGTCTCCTATCTTTTAGGGGAGAATATTCCACCTGGAGAATATTTTCTTTCAGTTGACACTTCAGTTTGACTAGTTGAGTTGAGTTTAGATGTTGCATTGGTTTTGTCACCATGCAACATTGGGATCATCACCAACTCACTACTCTTTTTTCAGTTAGTTAATTGAAGACTAGTTGACTAGTTAACTCAGCTAGGTGGCAGTTCACTACCGTAACTGCTTGAGAGACTAGACTAGGTGGAAATTTACTCTTGTAACTACTGGTGTGTGTCCATATAAATATATACCATGAATATGGCTCATTAGTGACTCATTTATCCTATATCTATTGTAAATTATTCACTCTTTGAGCGTGGAATACGGTTAATGAGAATTCTTCCATTCTTTCTATCTTTCTTCTTATTTCTTAATTTCTCTTTGCAAATGTGTGTAGTATTTTCTAGCTAGATCTATTCTTTGTAGATTCAACACTTTTAAATCTATGATCACATACCTGAAAACCTTCCTTAACTTTAACAACAAGAGACTAGCTTTTTTATCAAACATTTCTTTAGTCTCACAAGACTAGTTTTGGATTAGTCAACAACCCTAACTTGAAATAATGATAACTTTGTACTTGTAATGAATAAATATTTGAAACTGATAAAAAAATTTCTTTAGTGTTTTTTATGCAATTCCTCCAGGTTTCACTATTTGGAACCTCTCAAAAAAGGAGTTATGGAAAAAAGGGCACACCTTGCTGAATTTTGTCTTATTCTAGAGAGTAACCTTGTAGAGCGTGCCCTGCACGGAATATTTATTGAATTGATCTGAAAATATTAAAAAGAATAAAAATGGTTTTACTTTAACCATCACATTTGGTATTACTAAATTTGGATCTTTTATGAATAAGTTATGACATTTTTACCCGGAAACACTTGTTTTTGACTAGTTTCAGGACTAGCCACAAACCTTATTTTCCACAGAGCGTAAATCCAAAAATACAATGCCCCACAAGCTGAATTTTTTAACACAGATACTTGGATATGTTTCCTCAATGGAATATCAATTTCATGGTTTGAAGCATTCTAGAAAAAAAATTATTACGAAAATGATTAGATGACCTAAAAAAAACATACCTTAGAAAGCATCATCAAAAGAATTTATCCTTCCTTGCATTTCGGCCTTCTTTTCTTCAATTTCCTCATAAATTCGGCTTAGATATCCTTTGGTTACCTAAGAAACCTATAGGTATTCAATATGCTCAAGTGTGATTCAAATGAGAGAGCCTTGCCTCTTATTTATACTCTTCAAGTAGCTTCCTTAAAAACATCTTCTAGGTCACTTTGCCCACTTTCCTTATTTTAGGATTAACCCACTTCTAATTTCTCCATTAAATTTATTATTTAAATAATTTATTTTGTAT
>JZKD02S1592678.1:310785-333283 GCA_000966675.3 Picea glauca
TTCTTATATGTCTTGAAGAATTACATTCATTGGAAGCACCAACTTCCTTTGTTTTCCAACTACAACTGGAAGGAGGCTCCAACCCCCTAGCTTCTCAGGCTACAACCTGAGGGAAACTCCAACTCCCCAATTCTCTAGATACAACCAGAAGGAGGCTAAAACCCCTTAAGTTATCCAGCTACAACCAGAAGGTGGCTACAACCATCTGTCCTTGCCCCATCCAACTGCCTTGAAGTAAAAGTAGAATGATGGAACCACTGTCACACTATCACTGTGAGATATACCACTGTAAACATGTACCAATAAAACTGAACCATGCGTCAACCTGTACCTCAACCTATAATCAATCTATACCATAAATAAGTGCATCAACAATGCACCAACCTGTACCAAACAATCTGTAATCAACTTGTACCATAAACAAGTGCATCAACCATGCACCAACCTGTACCAAAAAATTTGTAATCAACCTGTACCATACACAAGTGAAACCAACCATGTACCAAGTATGTACCAGTCATGTGTCAAGTACTCATCAATATGTACCAACATCATCAACTACTTGTCTCAAGCATGTACCCAACTTGTACTTCAACCAAAATACCTCATCAATTTCATCATCCAAATATGATTTGTAAATCTGTAATAGACCTAGTGTATATGATCACATACCTGCAAACCTTCCTTAACTTTAACAACAAGAAACGAGCATTTTCATCAAACGTTTCTTTAGTCTCACAAGACTAGTTTTGGATTAGTCAACAACACTAACTTGAAATAATCATAACTTTGTACCTGTAATGAATAAATATATGAAACTAATATACAATGTTATTCAATATGTTTTATACAATTCCTCCAGTTGTTACTACTTGGAAACTCTCAGAAAAGAAGTTATGGGAAAAATGGCACACCTTGTTGAATTCTGGCTTATTCTAGAGAGCGACGTTGTAGAGCATGCCCCGCATGGAATATTTAGTGAATTGATCTGAAACTTTTAAAAAAAATAATAAAGACTGTAATTTAACAAACACATTTGTTCTTACTAAATTTGGATCTGTTATGAAGAATTTATGACGTTTTTACCCAAAACACTTGTTTTTGACTAGTTTCAGGACTAGACACAAACCCTATTTTCCACTAAGTGTAACTCCAAAAATACAATGACCCATAAGATGATTTTTTTACCACATATACTTGGATATGTTTCCTCTATTGATTATAAATTTCACAGTCTGATTCATTCTGGAAAAAAATTATTGCGGAAATGGTGAGATGACCTGGGAAAAAAAAAAAAAAAAACTTAGAAAACATCATCAAAATAATTTATCCTTCCTTGAATTTCGGCCTTCTTTTCTTCATTTTCCTCATAAATTAGGCTTAGATATCATTTGGTTACCTAAGACACCTATAGGTATTCAATATGCTCAAGTGTGATTCAAATGAGAGAGCCTTGCCTCTTATTTATACTCTCCAAGTAGCTTCCTTAAAAACATCTTCTAGGTCAATTTGCCCACTTTCCTTATTTTAGGGTTAGCCCACTTCTAATTTCTCCATTAAATTTATTATTTAAACAATTTATTTTTTATTCACTTTGAATTATAGTACACTCATCACTTCACTTTATTATTTACCTTCTAAAATCTCTTAAACCACTTTGACTACTTTGACCTTTTGGGGCTTCAAGCCAACATATGAGGGTCCTCCAACTTCGTAAGGCCATAAATCTCAAACCGTGAGGAGTTATGTGACGTTCCACATACCACCAGAAATGCCACGACATGTACTATACATATATAATAGTATTACCTACAAATATATCAATACTCATACCATTATCCATCAAACAAACTTGGGTCCATTACCCAAACCTGGGTTCTCCAACTTCACATGGCCATAACTCTCTAACTGTGAGGAGTTATGTGACCTTTCACATACCACCAGAAATGGCCTGAAAAGAACTATGCATATAGGATAGTTTCACTGAAAAATCTACTATCCTTCATCTCATTATTCCACCATTAAGCATGGGTTCTCTCACTCTGCAAAGCATCTTCCCGTGAGGGATTTCACCATAAGGGAAACACTTTGGAGTTCATCCATCTTTACTTCTTATCAACCATGAAAAGACAATAATGAGTCATATTTACATTAGAAAAGATTGGGTTCATTACTCAAACCTCTATGCTACAGGGATTTCTTCAAGGGTTAACATCAATGACAACCATTCTTAATCAACACTTGCTTCTTGATGTTCGGTTTGGAAATGGCATAGGCAGTGCAGGATCTGATGTACTTCCCGACATCCTATTGAAGGTTTGGCCAATAGAAATAATTTTGCAGTACTGGCATTGTTTTCTCGACCCCAAAATGCCCAACAACCTGACTATAGTGCACTTCCCAAATCATCTTGGCATGCTCGCTTGAAGGAACAAAAAGGTGTCCTAGGTGACATAGTAGTGCATCCTAGAGGTGAAAATTTGGAACTCGGTTACCCTCCAAGACCGTATTTTATGTGTGGCCAAAATCTAGATTACTCTTGTAGAGAAGTGGTCAATTAGAAGTCTCGTGCCCACAAGAGTTGATAATGGTGGTTATCACCACGGTCGGTGGTCGACTGAGGTAGTATGCAACATTATTGGTGCTTCCCTTCTTGTACTTGATGTTCAAATGAAAATGTTTCAGATATGTGGACCACTTTTGATGGTGATCATTCTGCAACTTCCCTTATGTCTGTATGAACTGTAGGGGTTGGTGGTCTATGTGGATGATCGTTTCCTTCCCCAAAATGTAATGCTTCCACTGTCAAGAAAGCCTGTACAATGGAATACATTTCTTTGTCATAAGTGGGATACTTTCGAACAGTGTTGAACAATGTCTCACTATGATATTCCATTGGATTCCCATGTTGAGTAAGAACTACCCCAATAGCATAGTCAGAGGCATTTGTCTTGATCTCTAATTGTTATTGCAAGTCTAGTAATGCAAGCACTGGGGCACAACAAAGGCGATGTTTCAATTCTACGAATGCCTTCTATTGAGATTCCGACCAAAATAATTTTTCTTTCACTCCTCCCTTGGTGACTTGACTCAAGGGCCAAGTGATATGAGAGAATCCCAACACAAACCTGCAGTAGAAATTAGCAAGACCCAGAACGTTGTGAAGCTCTGTTAGAGTGGTCGAGGCTGGCCAATACCGGATTACTTGGATCTTTTTTGGATCCACATGCAACCCATTCTCATCAATAATGTATCCCAGATACCAAACCTAGGTCATGCCAAAAGTGCACTTCTCCAAATTGGCACACAACTTATGTTTCTGCAGTGTTTGGCGGACTTGTCAGATGTGGTGGAGGTGCTCTTCCCAAGTTTGGTTGAAGATAAGGATGTCATCCAAGTACACTACTACAAATGAGTTAGTGAATGGATGCAATATGTCTTTCATCATCCTCATGAAAGTTGTGAGAGCATTCGTCAACCCAAAATCCATGACCAACCTTTCGAAAAGGCCCTCCTTGGCTTTGAAGGCAGTCTTCCACACATCTGATGGTTCGATTGGTGCCTGATGATACTCAGACTTCAAATCGATCTTGTTGAAATATTTTTCCCCTTTGAGTTGGTCCATAAGGTGATCAATTCATGGGATCATGTACCTATTCTGGACAGTGATCTTGTTCAGTGCCTGATAGTCAATACAGAGTCTCCAAGTCCCACCCTTCTTCTACACCAACATGATCGGGCTCCCACATGGAGATGAACTTGGCCATATGTGACCTTTCTGCAGAAGATCCTAAATCTTTCACTTGATTTCATCGTTCTCCATAACAGCGCATTGATATATCGGTCCATTGGGAAGCGACGCATCTGGGGTCAGATCAATGGGGTGCTTGACCTGACAATGCAGAGGAACCCCTACGAGTGAGGTGAGGATGTCTCGGTACTCCTCCAAGACCTTGTCCATTTGTTGTTGTCATGTGGAGGATCCCTGTCTGGAGGTCGTGGCCACAGTATTCTTCTTTCTGTGAGGGAGGATCATTAGGAAAAAAAAATTCCCGGTTTTGGAAATGAGCTTATTGCATTGTTTTGCAGTAACCAAAGAGATAGCGACAGGCAGTGGTACCTTCGGTATCCTGTACAAGTTATTTCCCAAGGTAACAATAACAAAATGAAGGTGGGACTCATACACAACATGTCACTTCCACAAGTATGGTTGGTCTAATAATACATCACAAACATCAAGAGGAGCAATGTCACATAATACCTCATTGGTGAAGGGCTTGATGTTGTAGGGAAGGTGGCATTGTTGGCTAACGTGGAGATCCCATCCTTGGTGAATCCACCCGATGGTGTATGGTTTTGGGTGTTTTATGGTCGGAAAGCCCAACCTCTTCACGACCTTAGCTGAAATGAGGTTATTTTGGCTCCCACTATCGACAATGAACTATAGCGGGGAACCCTTTACCCACATTTGGGAGCAGAAGAGATGCTCCTCCTCCTCTGGATATTCCAATTATTCCTTTTGGATATTTGTGGTGGCAATGGTGGCATTGGGCTACGCATAGATAATATGTTTCCCTCTGTCATTCCCCTTCTTGGGTTTTGATTCAGTGGTAGAGCATGCATCTGATTCAGAAGTCTTCATCTCAGCCACCAGTGATTGTTTGTCCTGAAACTCACTTATGTTGTGAGTGGAGCTCTTATGGAACTCACACCACTTTCCTGTGTCCTTTTTTGGCTTCGCGATGTTGTGATTTGCTTGCATCTTTGGTAGTTTGTCTTGAGACTCCATGCCTTGGCTTTGTTCTTTGTTCTGTTGTTTTGGGGCACCTTTCGCTTTCTTTTGATTCGTAGATCCAAAGTGTTGCTTCTTCTGTTTGAATTTCTGCTCAATCTTGGCAGCATACCGGTATGCCATACTAAGCGAGGAGATGTCAAGGAAATACGTTTCCTTCTGAATGTATCTGTGTATAAAACTACGGTAATTCAACACCAAATTTTTCTCTGAATATTTGATACCCAACTTTGTGCATAGAGTATGGAATAGATTCGTCAGCTCATGCATATCTTGATCCCTTTGTTGCCACAACTTGATCCCTTTGTTGCCACAATGTATTCCACTCTATGTACTTGGCGTCATAGATCCCCACAGGATAATATTGTTCCTTGATGGCATCTCAAAAATAATTCCAAGTGGGTATGTCCAAGAACATGGAGGGTTCCTCCTCGTCCTTTTTCTCACAGTAGGTTTCCCACCAGTCCTTGACATGGGTGGCGACTTTGAGCAGTGAAAAAATAATCTTCTCCCGATCGGAAAAGTCATGAACTGAGATATATCCTTATAATAGATTCAACCATATATCTATGATGTCTGCATCTATTTGACCATCAAATATGGGAATGTCAAATTTTACTTGTACCTTAAAAGGAGTTGCACCTCCAGAGTGGTTGTTGGATGCAAATGTGCCGCTAGTGGGAAATCGTTGAAGGATCTGGGCAAAGTTATCCATCATCGCGTTCCTTTGTTTTTCAAGGGATTCCTCGAGCAATATTTTGATAGGATATCCTGCTCCCTCATCTTTCTTTTCATCCCCCATGGGCGGCCATCAGGGTTTGCAAGGTTGATCTTGCAAAGGTTCAACCAGATCGATCCCTAACTCCTTATACCACGACCTCATTGGGGACATGCAAAGAAGGATCGAGAATGAGAAGATCGCTCTGATACCACTAATCTGGATTTATGCAGGAATGCAACAAAATAAAAAAATAACCATGAATACAAAGATGCAACGGAAATAACACTTCATTTCATTAATATCAAAGAACTGAAATTTGTTTACAGACATAATAGAAATAAACTAGTTAGGGCCCGGGTAGCTTATCTCTGAGAAGAGATGTGACAACTACAGGCCTTTGAAATCTATGTTAAAATGAGGCTCAAAGGACTATATATTATTAAGAAGCAATGGAAACCCTAAACATCCAAAAAACCTACCCTAGGAGATGAAACACCAAAATATGGGCCCCGTCAACGTAAATTGGTACGTCAATTTCCTCGAGTCATAACTTTGGCATACTATCTCTGTTTGATGCATATGATACATCATTAGAAATATCTATCCAGGTAATACAACTATTGATATAGAATATAATGATGATATTCACCAACCAGTTGATGCCCAAAAAAACGTCGTTTAGGGACTCAAAATGACTCTGGAAGTTCAGGACCCGAAAAACTGCCAAAAATAGTAAATTGTGTTACAATTAAGGAAACTGAAAAATTGAAAGACACAATGGTGGGGGACCAAGTGGAATAGGCAGGTGGCCACCAATATCCACCTGGATTAGTGAAGGAGATCACATGTTTAAAGATTTTCCTCACCGGGGAGATAAGGTCAGGATTGTGCATAACATCAATCAAGAGGAGACAATAGAGGATGTGGGTGGAAGCATGCCAAGGATGTATGCATCCTTAGATAATAGACAAGAATACTATCAATCCCACATGATTTAAGTGGAAGGTAATATTTATAATCAACCCATAGATATTTTTATTGATTCTGGAGCTAGTCATAGCTATATAGATAAAAATCTAGTTAAACAATTTAAATTGAAGAAATGTAAGCATGAAAAATATTGGTTAGTTCATCTAGATACTAGAGCCAAGAGAATAATCAAGGAGCTTGTGAATGATTTCCTAGTAAACATGAATGGAGTCAACACTAAGGTAGATTTGAACATCATATCACCTGGGTCTTAAGACTGTTTGATTGGTATGGATTGGATATAAAAACATCATTTTTTCTTATATTTTTATAACAAGGCTTTCACATGTCTTGATGAGGAAGGGAATTCTAGAACAATGCAAGGTATTCCAAGGCATATATCTATCCTAGATATTTCATCACTATTGTTGAATAGAAGTTTTAGAAAAGGGTGCCAGATATATGCAACCCATATGAAAGAGCCAATGATGGATAAGGATCCAAGTATTGAATATTATCCAATCTTGAAAGAATATGAAGATGTATTTGGGGATTTTTCAGGATTTCCACCAAAGAGGGATATAGATTTATCTATTTATTTACTTCCTAGAGTTTCCCTAGTATCCAAAAATCCCTACAAAATGAGCACACCATAGCTAAAACAATTGCAAATGAAAATAGAGGAATGTTGAAGAAGGGGTACATATACCCAAGTGTTTCTCCTTGGGAATCCCCAATTCCTTTTTTCAAGAAAAAATATGGAATGTTGAGGTTGTGTATTGACTTCAAACAACTAAACAAGGTTACATTCAAGAACAAGTATCATTTTCCAAGGATTGATGATTTTTTTTATCAGTCGAAAGGAGCAAAGATATTTTCCAAGATTGACTTGAGATTTGGTTATCATAGAGTTAAAATCAGAGAAGAAGATGCTAGCAAAACAACCTTTTAGATAGGGTATGGAAACTATGAATTTGTAGTGGTATCTTTTGGGTTGAAAAAAACATCGTCTAAATTTATGTGTATAATGAATGGGGTGTTTAGATATTTCTCAAAAAAAATTGTCATTGTATTCTTGGATGACATTCTTGTATTCCAAGACAAAGGATAAACATGAGAAACATTTGCGGATGGTGATACAAGTGTTGAGATAGCACCAATTGTATTCCAAGTTGAATAAATGCATTTTTTTTATCAAAACTAGATCCATTATTTGGGTCACATTGTATCCGAAGATGGCGTAGTAGTGAATCCATAAAAGATTGAAGAAATTAGAAATTGGCCAGTGCCAACGAACATTTCTTAGCTTAAATCATTTATGGGTCTATTTGGTTTCTACAATATATTCATTGTGGGATTCTCCAAGATTGCACACCCAATAACATATTTTCAAAAGAAAGGAGTAATGCTTGAATGGATTGTTAAGTGTGAAGAAAATTTCCATCAATTAAAGGATTTACTAACGATTACACCCATTTAAAAGTTGTAGATCCATATGAGGATTTTTTTGTATGCATATATGCATGCAATGAAGAGCTTAGCAAAGTCCTTACAGAAAATGTACATGTAATTTGTTATGAGTCCAGAAAATTGGAGCATGAAATAAATTATTCCGCATATGACTTAGAGTTGGAAACCATAGTACATGCTTTAAGGATGTGGAGGCATTACCTTATGGACAAAATTTTTTAATTGAGGACATACCATAGTGATCTAAAATATTTGTTTGAAGATCCAACACTAAATGTCAGACAAAATAGTTGGCTAGAATTTCTTAGTGAATATGACTTTGACATCATGCACATAAAGGGAAAAGAGAACAAGGTGGTTGATTCACTCAACAAAAGGCTGCATAAAATGAATGCTACAACCATTAGTGTGTACTAAAAAAATTTAAAATATAGAATTCTAGAGGTTGCAATAGTAGACTAGCATTATATGCAAGTTAAAGAAAGATTACAATATAATAATGTACAATAGAAATATAAGGATTACAAGCTAGAAGAGGATGAAATCATTTTATTCTGAAACAAAGTTTATGTTCTGTTAGCGATATTTCTTGTCTCGGGATTAGGCATACCCAGGTCTGCATTTTGCACAGGAAGCGCCTGAGCATATCGTGAGATAATCCCATCTTGTAGCAGCAAGTCAAGCAAGCGAGTGGACAAAGTTTTGTCTTCGGTAGTCGAGAACCATTTTCAAAGAAAATTGACGGCTAGAATCGTACAGAGGAGATCAACGAAATCCCGTCAGCCATTAGATCTCTGGAAGTTGCGTCGAGGTTAACCCGGAGTGTGTAGAGGAGGAAAATCAGAGTTTTTAAAGATAAGAAACTCTTGCATACAGGAATTGCGATCCGCGATTTCCCGACTGAATCGGAACCGTCCGTCAGTAGGGACACGTGTCAAGAGATCCTGTCGAGTTGGGGATCAGGGAACTAAAAGTCCCGTGTACATGACAGCGGGAATCGCGATATCCCGATGCGCGATTTACCGATGGTGTTAAGGACCATAGTGGAAGACAGGTGGCAGGTTCTCACGACAGGAACGGACCGTTGACATGTCAATGACAATGAGCCATCGGGTTTCGGGGAATCACGAGTCCCAGGGACTTGTGTATCGAGACATCAAAAATGCCGAAACTCCGACAGAGGTTCGTCTCAGGTCATATCATAGGCGGTCACATGGACCATAGTAACAACTAGGAAGGCTAACCCATACATGCACTCATCGGAGAATCGGTGATCGGGAGTTCAGAGGGTCGAGAAATCTCGACAACAGAGAACGCGAAACCCCGAAAACCCGATACAGAGTTGGGAAAGGGTCACGATGAAGTTCAGAAAACCATGAGAAAAGAAGAAGGGACCTATAGGCTGGATCAGGTGTTCATCAGGGATTCCACTCAGGGATCCAAAAAGGCCACTTCGGTTCAACAGAAAGGAGAAAAGGGTTGGTGAAGCCTCACGTCACCCATTTATTGCAGAACATGCAGGTCTCGGCCGAAATTTTCCCAGGAGGGTCCCTCGTACCGGTTTGCTTCAGGAAAGCCACGCCAAGCCTCCAACTCACTAGAGGAACCTGCACATGCCAATTCAATATTCAAGAGGCTCAGCTACCCCCTAGCGTGAGCCATGCTGAATTAAAGAGGCGTGTGACAGAGGAACAAAGGGAAGATTTGATGGAGGCAGACTAATAGCCCATCTTGATATGAGAAGCTCCTTGATGTTAAGCATTGAATTCACAATATGATCGTGCCTTGAGAACCAGAATTAGTCCCAAGTATATGTAGGCATTTTTTCCATTTTTGTGGGTATCGATGGTTGAGATGAGCTCCCGGTTGTAAAGTTTTAATGAAGCACTATTAATCTGATTATGTATGAACTTCTGAGAAATCTTGCCTTATGAATTTCAGTTTCTTTCATGCTTTTGTTTACACTTTTTTAGAGAAACTCAGAATTGGAGGATCCAGTTGAGTTGTAGCTATTATAGGATGATGTTGTAATGGATTACTGTAGTAGTTGTGTTGTCTCTAATCGGTTATTGTGATTCCCCTGTGTTGAGCGACTTGGAATTGGCGGATCCAGTCAAGTCCCCTTTCAGCTTCTTGAGGCCCTGAACCAAGAGGATCTTGCATTCAGAGTCTTTCTTCTGCAAACTGTTGTAAGCCTGTTGCCCAAAGCCGTTTGTTCACCCTTCTTATCAAGTATTCCACCTACTCACCCTTAATCAACCCACCGGCTGAAGATAGGATTCCAGACCTCCTTTGTTCTTTACGTACCAGACTCAGTCCCTGAGTTAGAGTGATACCTCCTCGAGCCATTATCTCCATTTGATCACCCCTGATAAACAAATCGTGACATTAAACTGATGGGTGTCAGGCTTTGCTCTTGCAAGTAATCCAGTAGTGACTTCCGTTGCCAACATTTCTGGTGCCGTTACCGGGGACGAAGTTGAATATTTTCCCCAAATTTGAACGACAATGACTACCTGATTCTGAAGGTGCATCGGAAATCAGAATTATCAAGATTGTTGTTGTGCACCTGGTGACTCCATTGTGACGACTCTGCTGGGGAGAACCTGCTCTATCAATTGTGGATTTCAAAGGCAGACACACACGGTCTCATCCACAATTTCCCCTAGCCACACCTGAAACCGATTCGGAGGTGGTCCTCAGAAAAGGAAAGGCCCCCAAAGAGAAGCTTCCATCGTCGAAACAAGTAATACGCCATCTCCTTCTGTAAGAACTTCGTTTGCTTTCCCTCAGTTTCTTGATAGACCTCTCTCAAAAGTTTCTCGTTTCCTAAATTTTGGAAGTGTTCCTGCTGAGTTTTCCCCTCTCGGCCTGGAATTGGGGGGAGAAATCCTTGTCAGTCCCTCCTCCTTGAATCACCTTTTGTTTCCCACTCCACTCCAAGATTCATTCCCTGTAGCCCCTTCGCAAACTCCTTATCCTCTGAGTTCTCCTCCACCTAATATCCCTATGGCCGGAGAAAATCCCCCTATGATCGAAATAGATGTCATCATAGCCGCTAGATATGCTCCCCTTGTGCTACCACAACCTCTCAATAACCTTCTAGAAGAAGGGTACCTTAAGCAGCTGCCCAAGTTTACAGGCGAGGGGGATACAACTGTTGAAGAGCACCTAGAAACCTTTTACACTTTCGCAGATGATAATGTTATCATGCACACAGACGTGTGGATGAGAATTTTTGTCCATAGTCTCCAAGGAGAGGCTAGAAACTGGTTCAGGGCCCTGCCTCCTGGATCTATTGATGGGATTAGAGCTCTAGATAATGCCTTTTTGAGGCAGTGGGGAGATAAAAAAGACTTCATGTATTACATGACAGAGTTTGGGTCGTTAAAGAGGAAAGAAGGAGAGTCTGTTCCTGACTTCTCCAAGAGATTTAATAAAATGTATAACAAAATTCCTGCTGAGATAAACCCTCCGACGCCTATGCAAAGATCACTTACTCCAGCACCTTCGATCCTAATTTCTGCCTACTGCTAAGGAAGAGAAGAGCTTCTACATTGGCACACATGCAAGACACAGTCATGGAGGTAGAATCCAACATATTGGTTGTCAACCGACTTGGGAACGTTGGTGATAGAAATATGCCCAAGAACATGCCTAAAATTTCCTCGTCCAGTCCCTCTCCCCTGCCCTATCAGACAGATGAAATAGCTAGAACGCTAAAATCGCTTGCTGCCAAGATAGAAAGGCTGGAATTAGAGGGGAAGCCCATGTACAGAAATGCCCAGAACACTGATAATAGAGGTTTCAGACGACCTGCTAACAATGTGCCCCAGGTTTTCCCGATGGAACAAAGGGGAAGAGACAGAGATGATCAAAAGGTCCAAACCCCCCTCCAAAACAACTTAGTTTATCATCAGGAAAGAGATGAGATAGAGGATTTTGGCCTGGAAATTCACTGTATTAAAGAAACCCCTCCTTTTCCCCACTTGACTCGGTCCGCGTATGAAAAATATTTGATGAACATTCAGATCCATGAATTAGGGAAGGGGGAAAGGGTTGTTCACACTCCTGGACGATATAATCTCAGGTCGAGAAGGAAAGATGGAGACTTCAACAGTTCATATCCACCCCTCATAGCAGATAGGCCTACTAAAACGGTAGCAACCACAACTAAAGAGAAGAAGACTCAGAATGCTTCACCGGTAGCTAAAGAGCCTGTCACTGAGGTAAGAGAAGATCCTAAACCTACCCCCTCCTTCAATTTTGAGCATGAGATTCAGAAGATTATAATTCTTGTACCTCTCTCTGAGCTGGTTAAAAATGAAGACTTCAAAAGGTCCCTATCCAAGTTGATACAATCTGAATCCCCCCAGCCTCCCTCTGACTCAATAAACCTACAAGATGAGAAGCCTGCAGTTGTCTTAGGGCCCATGATAGAAGATAGAGATGATTCATGCCCTAGCTTCTACACATCCTTGAGTATACATGATAAAGTACTGCATAACTGCCTCATGGACTCAGGGGCTTCCCATAACATTATGTGAAAAATAGTAATGGAGGAGCTGGGATTAGAAGTGACTAGGGCTTACCATGATTTATACTCTTTTGATTCGAGGAGGGTGCCATGTCTGGGAGTCATCAAGGACCTGGTGGTTTCTCTGTTTCAACTGCCCATGAAGAGTATGGTCATGGACATTGTGGTAGTTGATGTTCCTCCCAAGTTTGGCATGTTGTTGTCAAGGTCTTGGATTAAAAGACTTGGAGAAACGTTACAGATGGACATCACGTATGCTACCATCCCAGTGTTCGGAGGGGAGCATAGAAGGCTATACAGGGAAGCCCAACTGGCCTACATAATCAGTGATGAAGCCAACCCTACCAATCACCCCATATTTTCCTTGGATATTGATTTAGGCTCCAGTTTACTGCAGCTCACCCATGCCCCCGAGCCTCCTTTGAAACTCAGAAAGCCACCCACTATTTCCTCTGAAGTTCCTCCCTCCATCACCCCTATCTGGAAAATGTTTTTTGATGGAGCCTGTTCCCGAGAAGGCACCGGAGATTTAGTGGTTTTTGTGTCACCTGCTCAGGAGACCACATCTCTGTCATACAAACTAGAATTCGAAGCTACCAACAATGTGGCAGAATACGAAGCTCTTATACTAGGATTAAGAGCTGTAAGGAAAATGGGAATCTAGGAGATAGCAGTGTTCGGAGATGTCGAGTTGGTAGTCCAGCAGATCAAAAGCGCTTATCAGGCCAAGCATCCTCGACTCAGGAGTTATCGAAATGAGGTATGGGACCTAATTGACATTTTCTTCTCAACGTTCAACATTTCTTTCATCCCAAGAGAAGAAAACATAGTGGTAGATTCCTTGGCTTCATCAGCAAGCATTTTCAAGGTACCTTTGCCGCCCAAACTGAGGTATGATGTAGAAGTAAAATACAGGCCCTCCATACCCGACAATGTCAAGCATTGGAAAGTGTTTGAAGACAACCTCGAGATCAAGAGATTCTTGAAAACTATCAAAGAATTTTCAGAGATGCGTATTTACCAAGATACTGCCTCCGAGGAAGAGTTTGATGGGGGTGAGTTGCTGAGTAAAATAGAAAATCATGACATTATTCAGTTGCCTGGCAATCACATCCCAAGGGGACTAGTCCCATTGGAGAGATTGTTCGATGGGAATGATGTGGCAATAAAGGGAAGAGTTTTGGGTGATGATGCTGACACAGACAAGTGCAACATTGGCACACCAGAAGAGCCTAAGTTTGTCAAGCTGTCAATGAGTTTGACCAAGGAGCAGAGGATTGAGTATACCGAGTTGCTGAGAGATTTTGTTGATGTGTCTGCATGGACCTACAAAGACCTTAAAACGTATGACACATCTGTCATTGAGCACAAGATCCCACTGAAAGAAGAGGCTAAACCATTCAGGAAAAAGCTGAGGCAGATAAATCCCATGTTGCTACCTGTCATGGAGAAAGAAGTGAAGAAATTGTTAGATGCCTGAATCATTGTCCCATTGAGGTATTTTGAGTGGGTGGACAATTTGGTTCCAGTAAGAAAGAAAAGTGGGGAAATTAGACTCTTTGTTGATTTCAGGAACGTGAATAGAAGCTCAAAGAAAGACAATTATCCCCTGCCCAACATGGAACACATATTGTAGAAGGTCACTGGTGCATCTAGGATATCCATGATTGATGGTTTCTCTGGTTACAATCAAATATCAGTCATGCCTGGGGACAGAGAAAAGACAGCTTTTACCACTCCTTGGGGTACATTCATGTATGCCAAAATGCCTTTCGGATTGATGAATGTTGGAGCAACATTTCAGCGAGCTATGGATATAACATTCATAGGGGAGAAGGATCAGTTTGTGGTAATCTATTTGGATGATATCACAGTCTTCTCCAGGACAAACAAGGAGCATTGCTGCCACTTGAGAAAAGTCTTCATGAAGTGTCATAGGTATGGCTTATCTTTAAACCCCAAGAAATCCTTATTTGCTATGAAGGAGGGGAAGCTGCTAGGCCATATAGTATCATCAAAGGGAGTAAGGATTGACCCTAGTAGGGTGGAAGCAATTCAGACCCTGTCACTTCCCATATCTAAAAAAGAAGTTCAGGCATTTTGGGGGAAGATAAATTTTCTGAGGAGATTCATCTCAAATTTTGTCGAGCTGGTGAAACACATCACAACCATGCTCAGGAGGGGAAATGAAGTAAAATGGACCACTGAACCCAAGGGATCTTTTGTCCAAATAAAGAAAGCATTGACTGAGGAACCTGTGCTAATCAACCCCAATTATTCCAAATATTTCCTGATATTTTCTTTTGCTTCCTGTGATACAGTAGTGGCATTTTTGTTGCAGAAAAATGATCAAGGGCAAGAGCAACCTATTGCCTTCTAAAACAAGGCATTGAGAGACACTGAACTCCGGTACGAGATCATGGAAAAGTAGGCCTATTCATTGGTGAAAGATCTCAAGGCTTTCATAGTCTATGTCTTGCACTCAAAGATCATTGCCTATGTCCCTTCATCCTCTATGAAGTACATTCTTATACAACATGACATGGATGGGAGAAGAAGTAAGTGGATTGCCAAGATTCTAGAATTTGATCTAGAAATTAAGCCTACCAAGTTGATAAAGGGACATGGTTTAGCCAAATTGCTAGCTGAATCCAACTGCAAAGCCTTGGGCATTAACTTCATCAATGAGCAAGCTGAGTCATCCAACAAGAATTTTTTGGGTGCCTTACCACTAGTAGCCTGTGACTGGTACAAGGATATCTTGTATTTTCTGCAAGAATTAAAATCTCCTGATGGATTGGGAAAAATCAAGGCGAGAGATTTAAATCTCAAGGCAGTCAAATATTGCCTCATTGACCAAACCTTGTATTGGAGAGGACCCCTAGGGTTATTATTAAGATGCCTGGATCCGCAAGAGGCCCGGAAAGTCATGTTTAATTTTCATAGTGGTCTCTGTGGAGGTCATCATTTCTGGAAGACCAAAGCTCACAAGGTCCTCCAGGATTGATACTATTGGCCCACTTTATTCCCCGACGTCTGCAGAGAAATTAGAGCTTGCATCAAATGCCAGAGGTTCTCAGGAAAACAACAGCTCAAATATATGCCATTAAAGCCTGTAGTAGTTTCAACACCTTTCAGTAGTGGGGATTGGACTTCATTGGAGAAATTCATCCTCCATCAAGAAACCAACACATATGGATCCTCACTGCGACTGATTACTTCACCAAGTGGATAGAGGTTATTCCTACCCGAAGCACTTCTCACAAAGTAATTATCAGCCTCCTGAAGTATGTCATGGCTAGATTTGGTTTCCCTAACAGAATTGTCACTGATAATGCCACCCCCTTCAGGTCTGAGCCTTTGGTCAAGTTCTGTGAACAGTTCGAAATTTCACTGATTCACTCTACCCCCTATTATCCTCAGGGAAATGGACTGGTAGAATCTTCCAATAAACGTTTGATCAAGCTCATTAAATGATTATTGGAAGACAATAAAAGGGCCTCAGATGCAAAGCTCAAATTTGCTCTATGGGCTGACCGAGTGACAACAAAGAAGTCCCTAGGCATTTCACCCTTCCAACTTGTTTACGGAACAGAAGTCGTTTTTCCTACTCAACTCGCCTTACCAGTGGAAAAATTCCTCCAGGACCTTGAAGAGGAGCCCGACCATATGGTCAGAAGGATTCATCAGATGGTGGAAGTGTAGAAAACCAGGGAGCAGGTCATGAACAAGGCCCATGATCATCAGCAGAAGATCAAGCAAGATTTTGATAGAAGGGTCAAGAAAAAGGAGTTCGAGATCGGGGACTTGGTATTTAAATGGGACGCACCCAGATAGGATAAAGGAAAACATAACAAGTTCGACGCCCTCTGGATCGGCCCCTTTAAAATCTCTGATATTTTCTCCAACAACACCTATGGGTTGCAGGATCTGGAGGGTGAAGAGGTTTTCAATAGCCTAGTGAATGGGCACTTTTTGAAAAAATGTTTTATTTGAGCCTTAGACAGCTCCTCTGTTTGTAAATATTGCTTTTACTTCTTTGATTATTTTCTTCTTGTATGTTTTCTACTTACTAAATGACTCCATAGCCCAACAACAAGGCACTGAATCTGCGGAATGAGTTCTTAGAGCATTGCAAGGATGACTCTATCCCCCATGGAGCCTAATGTTAGCGATATTTCTTGTCTCGAGATTAGGCGTACCCAGGTCTGCATTTTGCACAGGAAGTGCCTGAGCATATCGTGAGATAATCCCATCTTGTAGCAGCAAGTCAAGCAAGCAAGCGGGAAAAGTTTTGTCTTCAGTAGTTGAGAACCATTTTCAAAGCAAATTGATGGCTAGAATCTTACAGAGGAGATCAAAAAAATCCCCTCGGACGTTGGATCTAAGGAAGTTGCGCCAAGGTTAACCCCGAGTGTGCAGAGGAGGAAAGTCGAAGTTTCTAAAGATAAGAAACTCTTGCATGCAGGAATCGCGATCCGCGATTTCCCAACTGGATCAGAACCGTCCATCAGCAAGGACACATGTCAAGATATCCCGCCGAGTCGGGGATCAGGGAACTGAAATTCGCATGTACATGACAGCGGGAATCGCGATATCCCGATGCGCGATTTCTTGATGGTGTTAAGGACCATAGTGGAAGACAGGTGGCAGGTTCTCACAACGGGAACGGACCGTTGACATGTCAATGACCATGAGCCATCGGGTTTTGGGGAATCGCGAGTCTCGGGGACTTGTGTATCGAGACATAAAAAATTCCGAAACTCCGATAGAGGTTCAGCTCAAGTCATATCAGAGGCGGTCACATGGACCATAGTAATAGCCAGGAAGGCTAACCCATACATGCGCTCATCAGAGAATCGGTGATCGAGATTTCAGAGGGTCGAGAACTCTCGACAAAAAAGAATGCGAAACCCTGAAAACCCAATACAGAGTTGGGAAAGGGTCACGGTGAAGTTCAGAAAACCATGAGAAAAGAAGAAGGGACCTATAGGATGGATCGGGTGTTCATTAGGGATTCCACTCAGGGATCCAAAAAGGCCGCTTCAGTTCAACAGAAAGGAGAAAAGGGTGGGTGAAGCCTCACATCACCCATTTATTGTAGAACATGGAGGTCCCGGCCGAAATTTGCCCAGGAGGGTCCCTCGTACCGGTTTGCTTCAGGAAAGCCACGCCAAGCCTCCAACTAACCAGAGGAACCTACACACGCCAATTCAATATTCAAGAGGCTCAGCTACCCCCTGGCGCGAGCCATGCTGAATTAAAGAGGCGTGTGACAAGGGAACAGAGGGAAGATTTGATGGAGGCAGACTGACAGCCCGTCCTGATATGAGAAGCTCCTTGACGTTAAGCATTGAATTCGCGATATGATTGCGCCTTGAGAACCAGAATTAGTCCTAAGTATATGTAGGTATTTTTTCAATTTTTGTGGGTATCGATGGTTGATCTGAGCTCCCAGTTGTAAAGTTTTAATGAAGAACTGTTAATCTGATTATGTATGAACTTTTGAGACCTCTTGCCTTATGAATGCCAATTTCTTTCATGTTTTTGTTTACACTGTGTTAGAGAAACTCGGAATTGGAGGATCCATTCGAGCTATAGCTATTATAGGATGATGTTGTAATGGATCACTGTAGTAGTTGTGCTCTCTCTAATCGGTTATTGTGATTCCCCTGCGCTGAGTGACTTGGAATTGGCAGATCCAGTCAAATCCCCTTTCAGCTTCTTGAGGTCCTGAACCAAGAGGATCTTGCATTCAGAGTCTTTCTTCTGCAAACTGTTGTAAGCCTGTTGCCTAAAGTCGTTTGTTCACCCTTCTTATCAAGTCTTCCACCTACTCACCCTTAATCAACCCACTGGATGAAGTTAGGATTCCAGACCTCCTTTGTTCTTTACGTACCAGACTCAGTCCCTGAGTTAGAGTGATACCTCCTCGAGCCATTATCTCCATTTGATCACCCATGATAAAAAAATCGTGACATTAAAATGATGGGTGTCGGGCTTTGCTCCTGCAAGCAATCCAGGAGTGACTTCTGTCGCCAACATGTTCCCAATTCTTAGGAATTGAGAAATTTAGTTTTAAATGATATGCACAATGATACCATAAAATTATCACAGTTGTAAGAGGACAATATTTTTAGTTTGGTATGAAGAGAGATGTCATTGATTATTTGGTCAGATGCATGGAATGTCATAAGGTAAAGGATGAGCACAAACATCCAGTGGGATTGTTGCAACCATTTACCATCCCTGAATGGAAATGGGAAGTTGTTACTATCAATTTCATTACCAAATTTCCTAGGACAACAAGGAAACATGATTCCATCATGGTAGTGTTGGAAAAGCTTACAAAGGATGCACATTCCATTCCAGTGAAAGTAAATCATAAGGCAACCAATATTGCAGAAATTTATATGAAAGAAATTTCTATGTTACATAGTGTGCCTAAGGAAAGTGTGTTGGACCGAGATCCCAAGTTCACTTCCAATTTTTGAAAGGAGTTATTTAAATGATTTGGGACCAATTTAAATTTCAGTACAACATATCACCCAGATTCAAATGGGTAGACAGAGAGATTTAACCAGATAATTGAAGATATGTTGAGAATGTATGTAATGGATAATCCTTCTATGTGGGAGGAATATATCCATTTAATTGAGTTTACTTACAATAATGGGTATTAAGAATCATTGAACATGAGCCCATTTGAAGTGTTGTATGGAATAAAATGCAACATGCCAGTAAGTTGGGATAACCCCACAGACAAAGTCGTGATTGGGCCATAACTATTGAAGTAAATGGAAGAACATATGGCATAGATCGGGAAGAATTTGAAACTTGCACAATATAGGAAGAATAGCTATTCCAATAAAATAAGAACACATAGATAATTCAAAGTCAGAGAGCATGTGTTTTGAAAAGATAAAGCCAAGATAATATTTCTAAAATTGGGAAGTTTCCCAAAGTTGGCAGTGAGATAATATAGTCCATTCAAGGTTCTAGAAAGAATAGGTCCAGTTGCATACATGTTAGAATTAACTGCATCTATGAGAATTCATAACATGTTCCATGTATCTTTATTTAAAATGTATTTATATGATCCTAAGCATGTGATTGATTGGAATGTGATCCGGGTGGAACATGAAGGGGACTTTCGAGTGGAACCAATGCACATATTGGACCAGAAAGTCAAATTTCTCGGGAATAAAGCCATCAGATTGGTAAGGTTCAATGGACCTACTATGGCCTTGAAGATGCTACGTGGAAGCATGAGGAAGCCAACTAGGAAGTATACCTGTGATTTTTTGTAAATTTTAAAGAAAACATAATGTAAATGTGTACATAAGTAAATGAAAACTCCATTTTGGAAGCTAAGTTCCTAAAGCCACAAATATAAGATTTCATGTCCAACCGATGTGTGGGTTGAGGGAAAGAGAGATTTTTTGGTTGGAATTGTTGCATGAGTCATGAAGTTGTGGAATTATCAAAGTATTTTAAGGTAATATTTATATATGTCAATGTGTAAATTGCATGGTGATGTCCACTGAGGACAATGTAGTTTGTAGGGGGGGGGGGAATGTAACATCCCCATTTTCAAACCCCAAAATAACAATGTATATTGTAAATGTAATGTATGGTTGACGACCAATAGATGTAATATGTGAATGATGTGTATCAATTTAATAAATTAAATGTATCATCAGTTGCATATGGACATGGATGGAGATTTGGGGGATTAGTTTCCACAAGACAAGGATGGGTTCCATGATCCAAATTGGGTCATTATATTTTTTTCCATCTATATTGATATTTTTAGAGTGGAAAATTTTGGAGGAATCAGCTTGCAGGGCCATTTTAGTGGCAGATCCCATTTTGGAGATTTGGGGTATGGAACCTTCCAAGGCCATTTTGAGGTATCAAATGACAATTTTTGGGGGTTAAAAATTCATTATCACAAAGTGGACTCCATGATTCTATTATACACATCAAAACCTTTCCAATGGCACAAAAATCATGTCCATTAAATCTCGTATGAAAAATTTATGCCTCCCGCAAGTTGACATGTCATGTTGACAACCATGGTATGAGAGGATGTCACATAATACCTCATTACTCATGCATATGGGGCTATCCATGTATGTAATTTCAATAATATTCTAGAAGGTGCAAAACCCTATCACAATTGAGGGTTGAGGAAGTCAAAAACCTACCCCTAGATGGCTATCAGGCTATGCTAAATACCGGGCCACTAGGAGTCGAAGGGGTTCCATTATATGTTATTGTATTTTGTTACATAGCAAAGAAAACAACTGGGAGCGAGAAAATAGAGAGAATAAAAGAAGGGGTTAATGTTATGTAGTAGATTAACAGGTCACAAGTCCCAAGTAACTCTATAGAGAATGCCTTCTCCTTTCTATTTGCATTATTTCCATACTAGAGAAAAGAGAGCAGAGCATCCTCACCTTCTAGATGTGTTTTCTCCTGTAAGGGTTTCCTAGAACAAATATTTGTGTTATATTTTGGATGGTGCATGATTGTACTTTATTGTTCTCTATTTTCTGCATTTTTTCTATTTCATGCATAAGCAAAAAATTAGTAACTAAATATTCTAGAATCTAAAGGAATTTAACCTTCATAGTGTAGTTTTCAATTTTATTTATCAAATTTGTTGTGACAAACTATTCCAATGGAATATCCATGGAAGTTTACAAATCAATCTGGGGGAGGGGGGGGGAGTTTACGCATGTCTATTAAACCCAAAGCCATCTCTTTCAAAATTTTCCTTACCATGAACCTTCCATTTTCTGATTGAATGTTTCCAAAGCCAATCATTGAATTCATGTAAGAGGGTGGGTGTGAAAAGTCACATCTCATAGTTGTTCAGAGCATGGGGGTTGAGTAAAATCATCTTGGAGAAGAGTGTAAGTCAAGAAAGAAAGAGAAAGAGAGGAAAATTTGTATGGGTAGAGGAGCAAAATTACACATTCACGTTTATGGAAGGAGAGCAGTTTTTACATGGATATTTTTGGAAAACAAGAAAGTTTTGAGTGATGAAGCTTGAAGGAAGCGATGTGGGGATGTATGGTAGCTTTTTGGATCTGTAATTTCATGGGAAGAGATATTGTGGATATGTGAGCAATATTATGTTCGAAAATTGTCAAGAGAATCAAGTGTTTTGTTGTTGTGTGAATTCCTATAGAAACTGTAGAATTCTTGAGGTGCTAGTAGAGATATTTTTTGTCCAACCTATGTTGGAAGCCCTGGAGGGAGTGGGAAGGACTAAGGGAATATGAGAATTAAAGGGGGATACCATCTCTGGGTTGTGCAGGTTGTGGGGAAGAGATCTAGTAGACTAGAATTAGTTGTGTGAATTTACTGTTGAGAGGGGGACATTGGCCTGCCTTAGGGACCACCGTCTCTTGTGGATTGATAGCCCCAACTTGGGGCTGACTTTCTGTTGAGAACTAGAAAAACAATTCTATGGTTAGGAGGAATGTCCTTCCTTTGCATCATATTGCATATTTCATAAGATAAGTGTTTTTATTTGTTGTGTTTATTTATGTTAAATGTTGGTATAGTTGTTGTGCATTTTACTCTAAGTTATTTTGGTTAATGCCCCTTGTTGTGAGTATAATGATGGATACGAATTTCCATTTATGTGGTTGAATGTTTCTATATGTTCTTAGCATCTACTATGCACAGTAAAATTATTTTTATTTACATTTTTAATTAATATGGACAGTTGCATGAGTTTGAATGCCATGATGTGTTCTATTTCCGCGTGTAGTTTTCGTATCAGAAATTTTATTTGGTCATTTTAGTAGTGGTGTGACCTAACTTGGGTTTGGGTGCCTTATAGTTAGATATTTCCAATGAAATACTATGTGTTCCAATGAATATTGTACGCAAAAGGTTTTCCCCTAAGAATTTGATGTATTAACTAACTACCATGGGTCCCACAATCCTGTAGGCACTTAGCCTCCTAGGGTTAGGGTTTTATATATTTAGG
>JZKD02S1592678.1:333333-400685 GCA_000966675.3 Picea glauca
CTCTCTCTCTCTCTCTCTCTCTCTCTCTCTCTCTCTCTCTCTCTCTCTCCAGAGATAAGCTACCACCATTATAGCAAGGTTGTGTTCTACAATATTCCTCTATTTTATTCATTAATAGAAGTTTGGTTTTCATTATAATATTTTTCTCTCTATTATATTCTTATGTGTGTTTTATTTGATTCCCTACACAGTATGGATTAGTACTACCATCACAACTACAAATATCCAACCATAAAATTCATAGGATCTTGAGGAGGGGGAACACCTCTTCCATTCACAGATGTGGGTGAAGGGGCCGCCACTACATTTCATTTTTGACAGCAGGAGATAAAATAAATTGATCTCAACCGAGGTCATCAAGTGATTGAAGTTTCCAATAATGCCACACCTCCAACCATACACCATCAGTTGGTTGAGCCAGGGACGATACCTTCGCATCAACCAACAATGTCTCTTATCCTACGGCATCAATCCCTTGAAAGATGAGGTATTGTGTAATGTTTCCCCACTTGAATTTTATGATGCTATTTTAGGACAATCCTATATGTGTAAATTTCATGTTGTTTATGAGTCACGACCCCACAGTGTCATTGTTAATTTGGGAGGTCATCCCTACATGGTACCAGAGGTAGTTCCAACTACTACAATTTCATTAATCTTGAAAAAACAATGTTGAAAGGTATTCTCTCATATTTTAAAGTTTTTTCTCTTCATGGTTTGGTCAAAAATTGAACTCAAAGTCATTATGACCATCATAGCTTCATCACATGGTCTCTCTACATAGCATAAGTAGGTGGATAAGGTTGTAGAGGAATATAAAGGCATATTATCCTCACCTATAGGGGTTCCTTTTCACTGTCAGGTCAAACATCCCATAGACTTGATACCTAGTTCTCCCTTACCCATTGGTCCAATATACAGATTCTCCCTTCTAGAGAATGAGGAAATAAAGTGTTAAATTCATGAGCTAATCTGAAAGGGACACATTTGACTGAGCTCCTCACCTTGTGGGATCCCAATTGTTAGTACATAAAAAAGAATTGACATGATGACTATGTATTAATTATAGAGACCTACAAAAAATCATTGTCAAGAATCGACACTCGATCCCCCAGATTGATGATATTCTTCACCAACTTAAGGGTGCCAAGTTCTTTATTCAGATTGATCTAAAGTCGGGATACCACAATGTTTTCACAGAACAAACTGATGTGTGGAAGACAACCTTCAAATATAAAAAAATCATTTTTGAGTGATTGATCATGCTTTTTGTATTGACTAATGCTCTGGTGACATTCATTAGGATGATGGAAAATATATTGTGGAAATTCACAAACTCTTTTGTGCTCGTATATTTGGATGACATCCTCATCTTTAGTTGGACCTATGAAAAACATTTGATTGTATATTTGGATGACATCCTCATATTTGTGGTTGTCAATCATTTCTCTAAGATTTCCATTTTGGCATTGTGTAAAAAGAGTGTCATATCTAAGGCCACTTCTAGGCTCTTCTTTGAGCATTTTTGGGTTCATTTTGGGTTACTATGGACCATTATTTCAGCTAGGGATATCAGGTTCCTCAGTATCTTCTAGTACAATCTATGGTCTCTTATGGACACAAAGTTGACCAAATCGACTACCTTTCACCCCCCAAAAAATAGACAATATGATGATTGTACATGGGATGAGATCCTTCCATATGTTCACTATAGCTATAACAGATCCCTCCATGGCTCTATTCAACACAACCCTTTTTAGGAGTGTCGGGCTTCCATCCATTGACCCCATTGATGTAGCTCTGTATGTTCCAACTTCACCAACAAATTCCCCCCATGCTCAGATCGAGGTAGTCATAGAAACCCAATTTATTGAATGGATCCAACACCTCGAACAACAAGTTCATGATATCTTGCAAAAGGACAATTCCAAGTACAAGAAGGTACAATTTTCAGGTTGGTGATAAGGTGTGGTTGCATTTTTAGAAAGTGTGCCTTAGTGTCCCCTACAAGAAGCTTAAACCACTCCAATATGGGACTTACGTTATCACAAAGGATATGGGTGAAAAGTATTTTGAAGTGAGTGTTCCTCCTTTCCTTGGCTTGCACCCAGTATTTAATGTTGAGTTTTTTTTACCATATTTCCCACCTTTGTTGGACACCTCGAAGGTGACTGAGAAATTGGACCCTATAGAACTCAATCCCAACTTCCTTGAGAAAGGTACATTGGATTGGATTATGGACACCAAGATGAAGGGAACCCGCGTGCATAACACACAACTCTATCGAGTTGCCAAAGAAGGACAACTTCTTCAATAAAGAAGATGGCTTGCCAAGATTCATATTCAACAAAAGTATCCCCATCTATTGAATATCGATGGTCACCCACCTATTCCACTAACTCAATAAGGTTATCCATCTTGGTAGTCTTGTTATGATTTTCTGGTTCCTAAACTTTTGAGACCGTTTTGAGACCCTAAATGGCATTTTCAAGGAAATTTGTGTTCTACAATATTCCACTATTTTATTCATTATTATAAGTTAGTTTTTCACCGTATCACTGTGCTCTCTGTTATATTTCTTTGTGTTTCATTTCATTCCCTATACAATCTCTCTCTCTCTCTCTCTCTCTCTCTCTCTCTCTCTCTCATGCGTGTGCGTGCATGTGCACACACACATGCTTGGCACTATGCATATTCCACCAACATATTTTTTTCCAATAGTTGATATGATATGATTTCTATAGTGTTATAAATGTGAATGATTGCACCAAGATTAACCTCATATATTTTAAACACTGAGAAAATTATATCTCTATTTCTTTTGATCCCTCTCTACACTTTTTTTTAGATCCATGGTTAATATGCGTTTACACTTGTGTGATTTTAATTAACTTAGAGTTGTTAATTCATAGTATATATTTTAATGAATAAAAATCACTCCATGTTTGACTCAAACAATTAACAATTAATGATCATACAAACATTTCAACACCAAACATAAACAAATAAATAGAATTAGGCGTTTTGATTACATAAATATCTAATTTCCAATACCTTCATTGTTTTTCTTTAATAACTTCAATGAATAGGACTAATGTATATAAATATATCTAGTAAAGTAAATTGACATATTAAAGTGACTTTAAAAATGCCAATAAGAAACACTACAAACGGCGATAGAATTATCCATTTACTTATATTGAACATGAGTATATATGTAGAATCATGTGAAAAATCACAAGGTATCTACCAATTAGGTACATCTCATCTTTTCAAAACTATAAATTTTCATAAAAATGACCAATAATTCTCTATCACTCATAGATAATTGGCAATTAGTTACACACTTTCTCTTGGAAACTACAATAGTATGAAATGTTGAAATTGATCGCAAACAACTGTAATATTTTTCTTATTCCATGTTGTCGTTTCTATGTCAAATTGAAGTTCCCATGTAGGCCAGTAATGTATGTCTTGATTCAAAGTAAAAACATGGCCTTCTCCATCTATATCCATTGTCTTAAATGAACACATTGTCATTGCACTATATCCTTTGTTACATTTACAAAATTTTGCAAATCATGGGTTGGTTTATCATTTACTTGCACAATCCAAACAGTGACAAACACTCCATATCTATTGGTAGGGTTGTTAGGCACTCACCCAAACAAGTATACCCCGTGCCCTTCTTCTAGCCAAACTCCAAATGAATAGATAGCTGAGTGCATCTCATTTATAAAATGGCCACACCAATTTACTATGTGCGTGTTTCCAAACCCACTTCTTACGTCGGTGCCCATAAGCTCCATGTGTTGCTTGTAACTATGAGGAGTAAATGAGGGTGGCAGTAGGAGTCAAAGATTTTGTTGGGACTTGCCTTAATTTGTACCTTCTTGTTTTTTATTTTTTCTCATCCATCTCTTTTTAGTCCTATCATTCCTTGCATTGTATGTGGTTGATGTGTCAATTAATGTTTTTTCCCATTTGTGGCAATGAATGCATTTGCAATTTTGTTGATGGATGTATTGTTTTTAGTTTTGGTGGTATGTTTGTCAATGAATGTATTTGCAATTTTATTGGTGGATGTATTGTTTTTCGTTTTGGTGGTATGTTTGTTATTGGAGATTTATTATAATGATGTGTTGGTAAGAAGTAGGAATGGTGAGGAATTGCTACTTTTTTTTTGTTGGCCGTGGGTTTGAATGGATGTTCAATTCTGTGGTTTTTTTTCTCAATACTTCATTTTTTATGAGGGGGTAAATGTACTTGTTGGTTGGCCAATCATTTTTTATCATTCGATGTGGAATTAAAGTTGACTATTCAGTCACTCTGCATTTTCAATGTTAAGGTCTTGTTGGTTATGGTGGTAGGGGTTGATGCGGTGAGGTTTTGCTAGTGGATTGGGTTTGGATTTAAGGGTCATTTCACTATCTAAGGTAGAGGTGGACGAATCGTACAATTGGTTTTGGTCTGTTCAAATGGTTGTTCCTCAACATGACACAAGTTCATGCTATTTTTCCTCATTGTTTTGGGTCATGGGATTCAAATTTTCTTTTACATATCTATTTCAGATAAGGATTAAGTTTTATGAGTCCTTTCGTTTTGAGACAATTTCTTTTGCATATCAATTTCAGATATTGCTTTTACCATATTCATTGAGCACTTAAATGTACTTCTTGTGTTTGAAAATTGAAAGTTTTTTTTTGTTTATATATCGAGTGATTTTATTCATATTTAATGAGTAATTAATTGGACTTCTCTTTCTATTATTTAAAAGAAACATGGTTAGAAATTGAAGTTGTTCTTTGTTTTATAAAAAGAAATAAACAAGACTGTTGTTTATAAGGTTTCACCATTTAAATGTTTTACCATGCAAAGTAATTAACATTCAAAAGATGGAATTGTATGCATGTTTCCATCTTAAAATAAAGTCTATATTTTTTTTATATTTATTGTTGTTAAGACTTTTAGTATATTTGTTTAATCATTAAGCATAATTATTGTGTATAGATATTAATGCATATATTTATTGTTGTTAGGACTTTTAAAATATTTATTTAATCATTAAACATAAACATAGATATTATAAATGAACATTAATGATAATACATATAATTATCACAAATATCAGAAATAAAATATAGAAACTAAAAAATTACTTTACCAAAACACCCAAATACATAACTTGTCCACAATAACATAAACCAAAGTATAAAAAACACATAACACAATACCTGCTAAAAATAATCAAGACAATAACTAATGGGAGTTCATCGTATTCATTGGGTAGGGATCCATTTATTGTTATTAATAAAGTCTTAAAGCAAAGTTAAAACATTTACCTCTTTCGTTTTAAGATTTATTTTGATCATGGGAAGTTTACTTTGTCTCATTTATTTGATTCATTATTTCAGTTTTATATTTTTAATTGGTGTGAAATTTATATAGAAATTAAATCTAATAATTATATAAATGTGAATAAAATTATTTCTTAATTTATTTAGTAATATTTATTTGTGAAAAGCATTTGTTTGCTTCCTTATTTTAGTTTTATATTTTGAATTGGTGTGAAATTTATATAGAAATTAAATCTAATAATTATATAAATGTGAATAAAATAATTTTTAATTTATTTAGTAATATCTGTTTTTTTAATTAAGTTAATATTGTTGAATTAAGAGGTGTGTTTAACAACTTAGTGTGAAGAAAACATGTAATTTCATGTTCAATATGGAGTTGATACATTGAATTTAAAAAATATATATTAAGTAAAAACAAAATATTTTATGTTGCTCTTAACCTTAAATGAAAAATCAATTGTATGTGTGTAAATAATTAAAAATAAAGAAATGTATCAAAGGTGAGTACTTCTATGAGATATGTAGCTCACATGTTATAAAAAATGGGCTTGCATATTAACAAAGGGTTACAAGCATCAATGAGTATATAATTTTTTTATTTATTTTTAGTTTATTTTGGTGTAGATAAGTAGTAAGGATATACTCATTTTTCTTTTGTTTCTAACCACCATCTTCAACTTTATTTTTGTTTCTTAAGCAATTATTCTTGTGATCGCATTCATAATTAGGTTTCAATATGGATAACGAAGACATTATGATGTAGCAGCATCCCTAGCGCAGAAAGTTGTATCGCACATCTCATTCTTTTTCAGTAGTTTAGATGTTTCTTCCATAATATTTTTCGTAGATTTTATGTTGCTACAAACATTGCAAAAGCTACAACCATTGTTATAGATCAAAGAACAATTTTTTTAGAGAGTCTTGAAGTATGCCATCAAGTTACAGGTCCAAGAATAAATTTCTCTATGTCCTTGGCACTTGCAAACTTAGGAACTGATCTACTAAGTGAAATCATGGGGACAAGAGCACTAGTGGTTATAACATTATAATTTGAATAAGAGTAATTTTTATAAAAGTGTGTTTTTTTCCAAGGAGACGTGCATGAGTTTTGGATAGGCATCATCATGCTTTTCGTAGGGATTTGTAGAATATTTGAGGTAGAGTTGTAATGAAAAAAACAAAACAAAACAAAAACTTGTAAAAGTCCAATATACAATCCTCCATGAAAAGACAAAATTATTGATTGTTGATTCATGCAAGAAATAATTCTTTTAGATATAAAAGTGGATGATTGGTGGTTTGAATGCCATAATTTCAAAGGCATGGAGTTATTGGAGAAATTTCTATTATCGACAGGGAGTAACACTAGTTCAATGGGAGTTAACTGACTAGTTCTATTTTAGACTTTATAATCTTAGACCATCACTATTATGCATGCATTCTTAATTATAGGATGTCATTGCCTATATGAGTGAATATCACTCACTCATTGATAAGATCATAATATGCATTGATTCTCATTCTTCATTATGTATCTCTCTTCCTTTTCTTGACAATATTTGTTTTTGTATGTTTTAGCTAGATCTCCTGTGCAGGTTTCCATGAAACACTAACATGGTATCAAAGCTACGCTGCTTGGAGCAAGACAAACAAGCCAAAGAATAAGGAAAATCAAAGTTTCATCGAGTTAAATTGGTGGTCGTACCTTTCAGTAGTGATTTCTCCAAAAATATTAACGTTTTAAAGAAACGGCTTAGGTGGGCAGTGAATCGACCCATTATACAAGTGGGTTTTAAACCATTTCATGAGATTCCACACCATTTTCTCATAAAGTAAGTAAGAAGATAGCCTCCTGAAAATATTACAAATACGTGGTTGTGCCTATCTACAGTGATTTCTCCAAAAATATTAAGTTTTTGAGGAAACGACTCTTTGTGGAAGTAAATCGACCCATTATACAAGTGGATTTTCAACCAATTGGTGATATTCCTCACCGTTTGCTCAGAAAGTAAGCCAGAAGATAGCCTCCTAAAACTGATATGAATCTGTGGTCGTACCTTTATACAGTGTTTTCTTCGAAAATATTAATTTTTTGAGGAAACAAATTGCGTAAGAAGTAAATCAACCCATTCTGTAAGTGGTTTTTCAATCGTTTGGAAATATTCCTCATTGTTTTCTCAGAAAGTAAGTCGGAAGATCATCTCCTGAAACTGATACGAATTTTCACTTAAAGTGTCATTTTTGTTGTGATTTCTTAATTTTTCACTTGCAGATTGAGAGTAAATTTTTAGGGGTTCTTAGAAACACTGGGAGAGATGGATAGGACAACTATTATATAGTCAAACGTGGTGGTAATCCTCACACCATACAATTATTTTGATTGGAATCCCAAGGCAGAATTCCAACTCCGAAGGAAAGGACTGTATAATTTGATGATGGCGACAGAAACAAAACTACTTCTTGAGTTAATCTCCATTGATTTATGGTTTCATGTTACTACATGAAAGACTCCAAATGAGATCTGGACTACTCTAAAAGGACTCTTTTGAAATCGGGGTGAGATGCGAGGTCATATGCTTGAAGTAGAGTTGAATACCTTAGACCCTAAATATTTTGATAATATACAAGATTTCTTTACTAAATTTAAATCTTTGATTTTGAGCTTGGGTGAATGTGGTATTGATAAGTATACACACAAGAAACAATGTATTTTAACAATCTTGGCCAAGCTAGGAACATAATACATTGTATATGTCTTCAATTTCCATTCTAGAAGATGAGTTTTTGAAAAAATTTGGAAAATGCCTACGGTGGATCAGTTCATTGAGTCTCTTACACAAGAGAAGACAAAACTCATACAGATGGGCCTCATGAAAGATCCCAAATAACATGCACTCACCATGCATGATGGAAAATGATCATCCAAACACAACATAAAGGAGAAACAAAATGAGAAGGAGGGATATTCCAAACCCTTCAACGATTCTTCAGGTTCTAGAGACTCTTTAGATTCCAAGAAGAAGAAGAAGGGAAAGCATTGCACTTAATGCAATAAACCAAATCATGAAGAATCCACATGCATGAAAAAAAGTATCAATCTTATGGCACATGCACTTCAACAAAACAACTTTGGAAACTTCATTCTAGAGGGATTCAAGAAGCAGAAGGAAGAAGATCATGCTCCTAAGAAAGGTAATCATCATGCTCTTGTTGCAATTAATTCCTCATCTGATTCATGGATTATAGATTCTGGTGCATCCCATCATATGGCAGCGAAAGAGGAAGTTTTATCTTATTTGAGTCCATGCTCAAGACTACCTTTTCTCATGGGGGATGATACTCGAGTAGTAATAGCAGGAGAAGGGATAGTGGAACTCCACAATGATAGTTTTGAGAATGTTTTACATGTTCCAAATCTTTCTATGAATATTCTCTCAGTTTATCAGATCACTCAGAAAGGTAAAAAGGTTGAATTTACATCAAATTCAGTTTCAGTAATTGACGTGCATGACAATTCCATCATTGCAATTGGTGAGGTGGATCACAAGTCAAGGTTGTATAAATTCACTAAGTTTTCTGATGATGACTCCTCTATTCTAATTACACATAAGGAGAATACTTTTCATGCACCTCTAGTGCAACCTGCATATACTCTTGTGCTTCCATTAGTTTCAGACATCATAGATGATTCCATACACTCAGATTTTGTACATGGAAATAAGAAGGTAATACATCCAGATAAGAAGCCAGCGCCAAAGTTTTAGCAGATTCTCAAGAAGGCACAGACCACACTTAAGCCAACAAGAAACCTTGTAGGGAATCCATTGGATTCAAGGAAGACTTGATCTCAACATGAGGAGTATTCTCAAGTATTTTAATCTTTAAAACCTGCGATGCCCATGCATTTATATATGGTTCAATCTACTGATCTGCAGACCTACAATAAGGCTGTGGGAAATCCATTATGGCAAGCATCCATGCAGGAGGAGCATGACTCTCTCCTAGAGAATCAGAATTGGCATCTGGTTCCACTTCCACCAGAAATGAATATTTTCAGGTGCAGATGGGTCCACAGGATCAAGAGGTACAAGGCCCGATAGGTTTCCAAAGGACTTCATTAGATCCATAAACATTTCTACATATTCACGAAGACTTTTAGTGAGAACAAGTTTCAAACTTTGTGGGATTGTCTTGCAGCTAAGAACATAGTTGCCTAGCAGCTTCCATTTTCTTCTTTTGATACATTATCTTTTGTGGGGGGTTTTGTTCTGACATGGTTTTCCCTCTTTCCTCACTTTTATTCAATGTTCATTAGTTTCATTGTACATGAGTACCTAATATGGCCTAGTAGTCAGAACTCATTTTTCACTCCATAGTGATGTTCAGGGGGAGTGTTGGAGAAATTTCTATTTTCAGCACACTAGTTCAGTGGGAGTTAACTAACTAGTTCTATTTTAGACTTTTAATCTTAGACCGTCACTATTATGCATGCATTCCTAATTATAGGATGTCATTGCCTATATGAGTGAATATCACTCACTCATTGATAAGATCATAATATGCATTGATTCTCATTCTTCATTGTGTATCTCTCTTCCTTTTCTTGATAAGCTTTGTTTGTGTATACTTTAGCTAGATATCTTGTGTAGGTTTCCATGAAACATTGACATGAGAAATAATGCTTGGATGCTTGGTTGATGGCCACGTCCAGAATATAAAACATAATCCACATGGGAAGAAACAAATCAATTCAATGATAAACCTAATCGATGACAATTGAATGGTTGAAGCTATTCAACTTCTAATCTCTATCTATAAAATTAGATACAGGTGAATACACAAGGCACCTTTTTCCTCAAAGTAAAATTCCTTTAATTGGTGGTGGTGGTGGATAGAGGCAATGGTTATTATGATTGTAGTAGTCCAAGCCTTAAGTCTTCGAGTGGTAGTTGGTAAGAAGATTTTATCTCTCATAGAAGAGGAAGTTTGTGGATGAGTGAGGGGGTGACAAACTTCATAGAAAATCTATGTTGAATGTAATGGAGGCCCAATGTAACACCGCCAATTTTGATCCATATGAACTATAATGTATTATGTAAATTTAACCTAGGGTGATGAGTCGATATGTTGAAAGAGTCGAAGTGCCTAGAAATGTAATACTTCCAAATATATTAATAAAATGCATCATTGGTTGCAATATGGAAAAGGAAAATAGATGGGGGGCTATGATTCCACGAGAGAAAGGGGAATAAAGGGATTAAGTCCATTATTATTATCATATTCAACCATATTGATTTTATTTGAGAAAGTGGTTACCTAAGATTCTTGGGGGAGGCCATGTGGTTCTTGATTCTTGAAAGTATTATAAACCTTGTTTGTTGGTTGTTTGGGGCTGTTCTTGGTTGATCATTCATTCTAGGGTTAATCATTCAATCATTCATCTTCCTCATTCTTGTTCATTCATGTGATATTGGCTTGGGCATGTAAACAAATGGCTAGAGGTAGAGATCCATTTCTAGATGGGTGTGAGGAATTATTGATCATTCTAGGAGGGAATATATGCTTGTGTGCATGAGATTGATGGCAGTTCTGAAAGAACTATCTACAACTAAGAATGCTTGGATTTTTCAACATTGAGATTTTCTAACCAATAAAATTATATCCCTAGGGAGAAATGGAATATCCCAAGGGACTTCATGGTAGATAAATGGGTTCACTTGTTTGGGTAATGCGGGCTGAAGGAGAAGAGAGCTAGAAATTAGCATTGTTGTGTGGTTGGGACAACCTGAGACCCTGTTAGATAAATGTTGTGTGTAGAGTCAAGATAGGAATCATCCTTCTAGATTCATATCCCTATCTCAGGGGTGATATATTGTACATTTGGAATAGTAGTGTCTTTGGTTAGGAGGAATGTCCTTGGTCTGTAGCCAGTTGATGAATGGTTTAATTAATGATAAGGTATCTTTGTGTTTTTTGCATATTTATATTTTGTTGTGTATTATTATTAGCTAAGAAATGGTGTGTTTATAATGTTCTTTATTGTTGTTTATTTCTTTGTATGGCATGATTAAGCATTATTTTTAAGTCTACCATGAATCTTGACTATTTCATGTGGGACTATTGCATTTCTTTCATGCTTCTTAATTAAGTAATTGCTATCAAATTTTGATTCCAATTCTCAAAGTGCAATTTGAAGTACCATGGCCATCCTGTTGGTATTTGGGCATGTTATAGAGTGGTAATAGAGATTATGGTTCAAACACCATACTAGTATGGGCCAAGACGAGTGTGAATTTGGTAAAATCCATTATTGTAGACTTCGGTTTGAGAAAATTTGGGGAAGAACAAAAAAACATTAGAGATAAATTCCCCAAACTTTCTAAGAAGATTCAAGTTTTAAATAACCCAGAACTATTTGATATGTTTAATGGCATTGATCAGTCAATTTGCATATCTGAATTCGACCCGCAAAGTTGAAATTTCAAGTTTCAATGGTCGTTGTAGCGTTGGGAAGTGTTTGAAGAATAAACAATCGAGATCATGTTCGATCTTGAGATCAATGACCCAAATTCACCCTTCATAAATTTAAAAATTTAAAAGGTTTCAAAGTTTGGAAAGGTTACCGGATCAATGACCAAGAGTCATTTTGATGGTTGGAAAATGAGGAAGATTGATGGTCCATATTAGTTTTCAGTTGTTTGGGAAGTCAGAGAAGATCTACATTTAGGATCATATCGAGTAGGAGATTGATGGACCAATTTCACCTGGTTTTGGCTAAAATTTCTAAGTGATGAATTTCGCTAACATAATTCAATGATGGTCGGATCAACAAGTTTTGCGAAGACTTGATTTAGCCAAAGGAAATATTCAATCATTGATGGTTGATGATTGGAGATCTCCATAATTTGGAGAAAGTTTCATGCGTCTAAAAGGAATCTTTCATCATCGATGATTGATGGTTGGGGTTCAAAAAGTTTTTGTGAGGGAATTCATGATTTAAAAAAAATATTTGATCATCGATGGCCAATCGTAGGGAGCTGGAAGGATTAGTGCGATGTTCAACCCTTCCAAGATAAATTGTCAATGGTTGTTGAAGGAAAGAGGAGGATGAATATGTGTCATGTCATGTTAGAGTCCACATGTCATGTCTTGTCATCCCATTTGATGCCTCAAGATGACATGTCATTCCATGTCAACATAGTTTCTATGTCAGAAAAGAGATGGACGACAACCAATGGTTGAGGTTCAACAAAATTGTAAATAAGTTAATCATCAAAGGAATTCGTTGATGGTCGATTGTCGACGATCGAAGGTCGGAGAGATTTGTGGGAAACTTTTGGGTTTGTGAAGAAAAATAATTGATGGTTGATGATCATGAATCGATGATATTGGTGGAAAATTTTTGTTTACAAAAGAAATCTTTGATTTCTTATCATCGATAGAGAGCAAATCAACGGTCCATGTTTCTTCTAATTTGAGATCGACGATGCAGATTGAAGGGTTGTTATAAAATGAAGTAGGGAATCAGTCCCCTATGGGCTGATGGGATAGTGTTCGATTCCATGTCAACACCACATTACTACTAGGTCATTAGCCACATCAATAAATTTCCACATAGGCAACATTGTCCATCAGTTTAAAAAAAAAAAATTCTAGAGACAATTTCTTATTTAGGAGAGAACTTGACATTATTAATTTGGATTGAGATGAAACTTATGTTTTTTTTCTACAAAGAGGATATCTACAAAAGTGATGGAGACGGGCATTTCCCATTTCTTCTTGGATTTGTTAGAAATTGCAAAATAGTGGTTTTTAAAGTTTTGGGTCCATATCATTGGCAGAGATCTAGATTAAGATGAAATTCTTGGAGAGAGTCCAAAAAGAATAAATGTAAATAACCCATGAATACATTGAATAAATTCTATGGTGATTGGAATGGGGATAGTGAAATAGGTCAAAATCCACTATTATGGGCCACTATGGTGGGATTGTTTAGATTTTCAGAGGAAAAGTGACCCCGGATCACAAAACTAAAAAAAATTGTTTTCTCGGAATTTTATATACTCATTAAAGACATACGAATTTGGTTTATTGAAGTTTTTCTAGAAGTGCATTGATAAACAGATAGCCAATTTTGCTAAAAAATAGAAGTCTAGAAAAAGGGGTGAAAAATTGAAAAGTTGTCATTTCCATATTGTTGTAGCTTTTTACTGGAGAATCAGATTGAAAATATGAGAGTTTTTATGAATTCCCTTTCATTATTTTTATCTATGTATCATGAAAAAGTTTCTTTAGTTCTTGACATATTTTTTGTAGTTGACAAAATTTGGTCTTTCAATAAAATTACATCAGTGGAGAAAATGCACAAATCGGGTGAAAATGATTTTTTTAGTAAGCCATAACTTTTAGCTCAGAGATTGTATTGGGGCATAAGAACAGTCATTGGAAAGTGGATTTAGAGGAGAATAACATAGAATTATTATAATTTGGATAAATATGATATAATTCTTCATGAATTCAACAAACAAAGGACTTGTATCATTAATTAACAAAATTTCTATAATATGTGTAATTCTAACAAAAATGGTTGATTGTACATTTGGAAAAATTAGAGGTATAATCATATAAATTCAAACCTAGGATTGGATATCAGATTAATGGAAGCATGGCAGAGCTTGTAGAAGTTGGTTGAGGTAATAAAGAGCTACATGGAAAGTAATGAAAAGTGGATAAAGAACTCAATAAGAGTGGAACAAAAGAATTATTTGTCAAGTGCTATAGAATCTGAATGAATTTCAGGCACAAAAACAAGGATTATCACATAGGACATGAATCGAATGGGTGAAGAATTTCATTAATGGGCATAGAAAGGAAAATTAAGACTCCTTAGCCTTGAAGGTAGAGAGGTGTAGATATTTGCAATCTTTATGTGAAAGAGAACAAGGAGCTTAGGAGGTGATGTGTGAATCATCTCTATGTGCCAAGCATAGGAATGCCTCGGAAGGATTTTATAGATATCACTTAGCTACTTGTCTAAAAGTACTCAAAGAAAGAAAGTCACTTATGATATCAAAGTTCATAGTGGAAGGAGGATATAAATGCATAGAAATCGATGATAGAATAATGAATGTTATTTTACTTGAAAGTACCACTTAATCAAAATAGACTTTCATTGGGAATGGTCTTGACTGGGAAAAGTACAGCTTCATAGGGAATTGATAAATGAAGTGAGGAGAACTATTTCCAAATTTGGAAAATCCAATGGACAACTTAAAGTAATAGAAAGGATGTGGAATGCTTATGGTTAAGTTGATTCAAGAATGTTGTGGTAGTAGACTGATGGAATTTTGTGAGCTACCTCATTCCAAGGTGTTGGAATGCTTCATAAAGGTAAATTTTGGATATATTTGTCTAAGAGAAGTTGCTTCCAATAGAAAACATTAGTTGGATTGCAGAATCATCAAGTGTAAATTGGTTGGAAAGTGTTCAAACCAAGTAACAGTAGTGTAGACAGGCAGAGTGGGAGAATAGAAGGAAGCAATTATCTAAAGAAATTCAAGGACAACCAGATACAACATAAATAAATAAGTGAATTGAAACAGAAATGTACTAGAGTTCATGATGCACACAATGAAGTTAGAATGCATATGCATTAGTAGGCATGTTGACAGTGAATTCTTGGTGCATGTGGGTGTGCATTTTTGCATATGTACATGATTGGATATGCATATGGCATGCTTGTGGACTTAGAATAGTCTATTGTTATATGCATGCAATAATGATGTTATGGAAATAAAGTATGACTAATGATGGATTATGTATTCAAGAAAAATGATATATCATGGTTAAATATGTGGATGTTGTTGTTGCTTATAACTTCCATCTTTGTGAAGACCCATGAGGATGGCAGGAATTGTCATCAAAAGGATGGAGGAGGAATCCTGTGAGCTTCTACAAATACCAGTTGATTAGGTAGCATCAAGTAGGTTGATAATAGCCATGCAGGTATGCATTTGGTTTCTTCTGATGCATAAATGTTGAAGGGAAATGAGGTAAGAATTCCCTCAATTGTTTTTTCAATATTTAAATTGAATTCCCTAGAATATATAAATGTTATTGATGCTAGAATGCATTTAGATAAAATTTAGTTGCATATTGTGATATGATTGGTTATGTGATCATAAATGGGTCAAATCAGGAGACATACTCCTGATATAGAAATGAATACCCATAGGGATAGTCATGTGTAAGACCATGATATGGAAGGTTTATAGTGATACGTCAATGCTCAATGGTTTCCCTATATAGATGATGTTTGGACTGCAACCTCTTTTCCGAAACTAAAGAGAACTTAGGAATTGTGTTTCTTCATGTTGTGTAGATTGAAGAGGAGGGTATCCAAATAGTTAGGCAATATTGGGAAAATTTCAGATGATGTGTTGAGGCATTAACCATACCTTCCAACTCATCATGGTGGACTTCATGAAATAGATATGTGGTATTATGTAGTCAATGCAGGGATGCATTGTTGATCTAGGTGGATATTGGTGGCCACCCACCTATTGCACTGGCTCGAAAAACAACTTTCCACCTTGGCATTTTTTCGATCGTTTTTTGGGTTCCAAACTTTTGGGGCCATTTTGAGGCCCTAAACAATGTTTTTTTGGATTTGGGGCCCAAACGATTCCTAAAGGCACTTGCCTAGGCCAGTCGGAAATCGTTCTTCTCGGTTAGACCTTTCCAATGTATCAAGAACCCCAAATGGAGATCGTATGAAAAAGTTACGTCCCCAGGAAGTTGACATATCAACTACCCCCATCAGGGCTCGCAAACCTTTTGGATTTTCATCTTCTGGGGTTAGAGTTTTGGATTTTCTTTATGTTAAAAAGACCTTTGGAGCCTCATTTTAATAATAATCTTCTTGTGAATGTGAGTATCCATCACATCTCTTATTAGAGATAAGCTCCCACCATTCTAGCGAGTCTTTCACTCTGTATTTTTACAGTCTCTGTACATTTATTTCATTAATAGAAATCATATATTATTGCATTTCTCTATTTCTCTATTTCTAGAAATATATATGTGTATTTGATCCATAGGATCTTTTAATGACTATGGTTGAGTTTTAATTTTTCATGTGTTAATTAACCATTTGAGAAACTTAATGAAATAATGAGGAAAAGAGAGGAATTATGACAGCCATATACACATATGAAGATATGAAATGAAGTAATAAACAGAAAACCATAACACAAGGATTGATAATGAAGTTCGGCACAACTTTGCCTACATCTCCGGGCCTTTGTCTCTATGGAGGAGGCTTCTTTATTTCTGTTCAAAAGATCAAAAGTACATTGCAACAATACCAATTGGCTACAAGAATGATCTGGTCATGTTCTTCCAGATCTCTAGTACCCAGCAAAGAAAACAGCACACAAAACAGATGTTCGGAGCTCCCAGAAATGGCCCGCAAGCATCTGCTCCTCAATAGCTTCCCCGCATAAAAATGGCTTTGGCTTGGCTTCCCTTCAACATAAATCTACTCTGACTGTCTTCCATGGCCTCAAATAGGCCTGGTTTTTATATATCTGAAGTTGGTTATCCATTCCTAACCTCCTCCCAAAATTTGGGCTCCAAAAATGCCCAATATCTCCCAAAAATGGATAAAATCCATTAATAACAGGCACAATATCAATAAAAATCCAAAACATTAACAAAAAACCCATTGTATGTTTAATAATAGGTCCTAGCCCCATCTGTCTGGTGCACGCCCCTAATTTAAGGTCATATGGCGTGATTTGGGCCGAACGCTAGCCCGAAGGCTAAGCGTTGGCCCCTTGGTTACCAGCTCCTGGTTAAATGGAAGGCCCGACGTGACTGTCGGCCTGCAATTATTAACAACCCCACGCTCTATGTGGTAAAGGTACGGGTCCCGTGGAGTTGGGCCTAGAGCCATGGGATTATACCTTGGCACTGACCATTAACCTTTGAGTTATGGTTATGTGGTATTACATATGGTCGTGGGTCGGGGCTTGGCCCCGACCCCCACCCTTTTCCAACATTTCAAAACTTTAATATACATATATTTAAACTCGAGCCACATAAAAATTTGATATCGTGGCCCAATGGAATTGCTTGGTGTTGAAACTTGGAGTTGAGTGGTGGGTCGTGGTTTCAAACCCCACGGACCCTCATACAATTTTGACCATTCTAACCACTAAGAGGGTGCCATGTGGCACCTCCCAAACCAATCATAAACTGCCATTTATCCAATACAACCACTGCCATGTGTACTCTGCACAGTCATCAGCGTACAATGTCACATCATCTCCTGCACAGTCAGCATACTGATGTCATGTTGACATCAGCATTGACTTTTTGATCAGTTGACCTTTGACTTTTTACCTGTTTGGGTTTTCAAACAGAATGTGATATCTTTCGCATACGAAGCCCATTTGATGAAGTAAATATATGGCCGAAATCAGGAAGATGATACAGACGCAATGGCGTTGGTTTCGTCGGATTCCGAGCACTTTCATTTTTGACCCTTTTTTAGCCCTGTTAGGCTTCTGGATCCGATTCTAGATCAGTATTTCATTGTAATATCTCTACTTTCATTTTGTCCTAAAAAAATATTTGGATCAATTGTGTAGATGTGGCCATGGGTATTGGCACATTGACTATTATTTTATTGGTAATTGTTTGTTGCATTATGAAAATCCTATGGTGTTGAAAATGCATAATGATGGATAGTTTCATTATATTTAATATGAATACTATCCAAAGGTGATTGAATTGTTGTTTGTTACAATTCTAAGATCACTTTCTGGAGTTGTTGAAAGTGTTATAAAGATAGGATGATAAGGTGTGTGATACTAACAGTCTATTTGGTTGAGTGAAGGTTGAGGAAAATTGTAGGTAGAGTGGTATTGGATATGGAAATAACACAATCCCATAGGGAGGACTAATATCTACTATTGCAAGAGGAAAACATTATAAGTATAAAGATCATCTTTGAAAATTATTTTTTTTCAGTAAAAAATAGTTTTGGGAATTGGAATTTAAAAATTACTGAAAATCTATTTGGTTGTGTGTAAATTGAGGAAATTGTAGGGAGAATAGTCTTGGATATGTCAAGGATGCAATCCCATAAAGAATATCAATTCCTACTACTACAAGAGCCAAACATTATGAGAAAAAACCTCATGCCTGAAAAATTTATTCCTATATAAAACAAATTTGGAAATTTATAATTAAAAAATGTTATGATATGCTAATAGATGGTTTGGGTGAGTGAAGGTTGAGAAAATTGTAAGAAGACTGGTCTTGGGCATGACACTATTGTAATCCATAATAAATATTGATGCATGTTTTTTTAAGAACCAAACAAATTATGAATAGGAAGCTCATGCTTGGGAAATTATGTTTTCCTATATATAACATATGTGACATTTAATGAATGAAACTATTAGGATGATATATCATGATGACAGTATGTATGTAATACAAATGAGATGTTGTCTACTGAATATGTAATATCGAGAAGAAGAGTGACAGAAAGAAATCGAGTCAATGAAAAGGGCATGGAATAAAGAAATTATAGTGGACTTGGTGCAACTAGAGTTCCTCGAGCTGCAACTATGAGAATTCATGGTCAAGTGCACTGGAGCCTTGCAAATAAGTGGTAAAGCCTAAAGGATTGCAGAGAAAAGAAGGGGGTACACTTCCTTAGGTTGTTCATTTTGATGGGGAATGTGAACTTGTTGGTTGGAACTACTTCCATAAACATAAATTATGAAGATCATTATACATGTTTTGGGACGGAATGCCTATGTAAGCTTGTTTCAGGCTAGAGTACCTATGTATATGAGATTTGGGTTGGAGTGCCTATGTGGATTAAAGGTTGGAGAGCCTAGATTTGTAATATTAAGAATAATGGTATGATGTTGTGCACTGAGGACATTGAAAAAATAAGGGGAGGAGGATGTAACAGCCCCAATTTTGATCCCTATGAACTAGAATGTATTATGTAAATGTGATCTAGGTTGGTGAGTTGGTATGTTGAAATGGTCGGAGTGCCTAGAAATGTAATACTTCTATATATTTTAAAAGTAATATTTCTATATATACTAATAAAATACATCATTGGTTGCAAGATGAACAAGGACAATAGATAGGGGGGATATGATTTCATGAGAGAGGGGGCCAAAGGGGCTAAGTATTTTATTATTATTTTATTCAGCCATCTTGATTTTATTTGAGGAAGTGGTTATGTGAGCTTCTTGGGGGAGGCCATGTGGTCCTTGGTTCTTGTAATTATATAAACCCTACATATGGGTTGTTTAAGGTTGTTCTTGGTTGATCATTCATTCTGGGGTTAATCATCCAATGACTCATCTTCCTCTTTCTTTTTCATTTTTGTGCTCTTGTCCTGGACATGGAAACAAATAGTTGGAGGTAGAGATTCATTGGTAGATGGATGTGAAAAATTATTGATCATTCCAAGAGGGAATGGATTCTTGTGTGCATGATATTGATGGAAGTTATGAAAGGAATGTCCATAGATGAGAATCCTTGGATTTTTCAACATTTAAATTTTCTAACCAATAGCATTGGATCCCTAAGGAGAAATGGAACAACCTGAGGGACTGCATGGTAGCGAAAGGGGTTCATTTCTTTGGGTTGTGTAGGCTGAAGGGGAAGAGTGATAAAAATTAAGATTGTTGTGTGGTTGGAAAAACCTGAGATCTTGTTAGATAAATGTTATGTGTAGATTCATCCTAGGACCCATCCTTGTGGATTCATAGCCCTAGATCAAGGGTGACCTATTGTTCAGATTTGGAACAATAGTGTCTATGGCTGGGAGGAATTTCCTTGCTATGTATCTAGTCAGTGAATGGTTTAATTAGTGATAAATGCTCTCTGTTTTTTCTACATATTTATTATTATCTAAGAAATGATGTGTTTATAATGTATCTCCATGATGGTTATAACTGTTCATTGCATGATTAAGCATTATTTTTAAGTCTAGCATGAATCTAGATTATTGCATGTGCGACTATTGCATTTCTTTAATGCTTCTTATTTAAGTAATTTCTATCAAATTTTGAATTAACTTCTTGAAGTGTGAATTGAATTAGTGTAGTCATCTTGCTTGTGGTTGGGTACTTTACTCCAAGAGATTGGAGAATCTAGTTAATAAAATTTGCATAGTTATGTTATAGTTTAATTACGCACAATTAATTGTTGAATATTGTGGTGTGTTTTATGTGATGGATTAATATTTTAGTGAAATAATAAATAGGAGTGGCTTTATTTTATTGTGTTTTAATCTGAGTTGCAAGGAGACCTAGTCCCTTTGCATCACATTCATAATGAATTCTCATTGCAGATAATCAAGGAAGAACATAATGCAAATCAATGCATATTTGAACAAATTAATAATGGTTCAAAAAATTTCCTTATATTTAATAACACTTCTCAACAACTTTTGATACTAGATTGAATTAGTCTCAATGAAGGGCCCTTTGTGTATACGCATCTTACCTCAATTATATGTTTGTGCATATGTTCCTATATGTGGCATCCCAATCCTTCTCACAACATTGAATTTAACTATTCATTTTGTCTTAAAAATCACGCCCCTTAATCTACCAAATTCAAATAATTGTTTTATGAACTTAGAGGCACAAGTTTCTCAATGTATGTTGTAGTAGATGAGTGGATACATATAATCCATGAGCCTTCACCATTCGAAACATTAACGAACAAACTACCACACCTTGAAAATGAAATTTTGGTTTTTTCATGAATCAATTATTGAACGTATCTTAATAGTAGGAATTGATCCCATCAACTACTTTGAATCTCTCCATATTTTTGAAATTTAAAGTCTTGAGTCATAAGTAGGCTATGTTTCCAATATAAAGATAGAAAATTGTATACAAGGCACTCTAACCAACTTCCATCAAAGCTACATATAACCAAATTAATAACCAAAATGACAAGTAATTAACACATGCTTAACCTATTAATAAATAATGGTTTTTAATAAACCATGCAACATTGTAATTGCATAGACTCATAACATCTCAATTCCATTGTTGTCATAATAATTTCCAACCCTCCATCACAATCCAACAAATCCCAACTACCTACATGTCTATAGAACTATCCAACAATGATTATATGCATAAATATAATATTTAAAGCCACCTAGCCCCATCTCCAGACAAGCCATTAAATACACATAAAATGTGAATCATATAATATAGTGAAGTTATCAAGTAGAACGTATTAGATGTTGGCTAACATACAAGGTAGTCAAGTGCCCACAAGCAAGAGTATAAATATTTCCATGCATGGATGATGATGCACCATCCACTATCACATCAATATATGTGCTAATATGAAAACATGCTTTTGATGTGCCACCTAAAGAACATGACAATATGTAACATTTCCAGCAAACAAGTGAGGTAGTAAATCTTGAATAAATGCACTCCCCAAATGAAACATGTCAAACCTACAAATGTCCCTGTTGGCATTATGGTAGATGCAGGAGGTATTAGCCTCTATGTGTAACCTTTGATAAGACTAGAATATTGTGGGAATCAAGAGAAACCCTAAAATGCTGGATAATAACCCTAGAAGACAAGTGAGATAAAGAGAATATTTAATATTGAGTTACTAGCCTCGAGAAAGAGAAGTTGGCCCAATCAAGTGAGATAGATAAGTATAAGTAGAGGGAATTATAGCTCATTTGACACTCACTCACTCACAACTGCATAATACTAGTGGTGCACAAGTTTGGAGAGGGAGTGTAGCTACAGTTGCTACAACTGGGATTTTGGATTTTGGTAGGATTTCTCTTATTTATGGTTTGAGATTTTTGCTAGTTCTTTGGTTATTCTTTCTTGGTGCACTAGACTTGGAGAATGGTGCACTACCTTGGTTGGCTATTTGTCTGCTTCCAGAATTATTTTGTTTGTTAAGATTAAGGTTCTCAGGGGTGGCCTTTGTGCCTATGGTTGGGTGGCAATATTTATATATTGTCTATGGAAAAATGAGAACATCTCTTTATTCTAATAGCTTATGGGCCCACAACAACTTCAAGACAATATAACCACTAGACGGTAGTGTGACAGTTCTTTATTTAGCTCGTTGTGGCACCAGTTACTGCTGCAGCTAGGTTTTCTGATTATGCAGCTGCAACAAACCCTAACCCTTGTGTTCGGGAACTTATGATGAATTTTTTTACCTAATTCCTTTATATCCTAGTGTTCCCTAGTTGAGCGCACCTTTTGGTACCCTCAACTAGCAAAAATGTCAGGTTTGAATTTCTAGTCAAAGTCAAAGTCAAAGTTTGACTAGTCAAAGTCAAAGGTGGATTGATCAAAGTCAAAATTCAAAGGTTTACTTCTGGTCAAATTGATCTTGTGGTCAAAGTTGAAATTTTGGATTTTCTAGCTTGTCCTAATCATTAATCCTCTGATTGAGTTTCTAATCTCTTCTTCTCAAGATTGTGTCTAGTTTTAGATTGGAAGACAAGCTCGATGATGCTACAAGATTTCAAAGGTATGCACTTGTATATGCTATCTAAGTTATATCATCTAGAAAAACATGAGCGTGTTTGCAAGAAAAGTACTAGCAACCTTTTCTAATATGTAATATTGGATTTAGTGCATTCTGAGGAACAAGTGCACCCTCCATAGCAGTTGAGGCTTCAGGTTTCGGGTTTGATTAAATGGTTAAGCTTAAAATTTGTGTATATAAAGGGTGTTAATTGCTACATTACAAATTTTGAAATAAACCTTTTATAGGTTTTATTATTTCTAGGTACAATGAATACTTGAATGCATATGAATACCATTGATATAGATGCTTATTGTACTTGTTTGCAAGATGAACTAACATTTCCTCTAGAGACATATTTCTTGTTTTCTCTTGTTGTTCTTGTTTTAGGTAGGTACCCTTGTGAAATATGTTTGATAAACAATCCTTGTGGAAGTTGTCATAGAATAAGTTTATAAGGATGACACAACTTCAATATGGGAAACAATCAGAACATATAGAAACAAACTTAAAGAGACTCAGAGGAGTCCAACTCAAAGGAAGTCAAGAATCAAAAGGAAACCATAATAGGTTTGTGACACTTTGCAGATAACAAAGAGAGATGAAACAGATGGAAGCATGGTCTCTCTTAGATGGAGGGAGATGATCACAAAATTCCAAAAGAAGATAATGTATATTTCTCATTCAAGCATGAAGTTGGGATTAGGAGGGAGACAATACCCAATGATATGATCCATTGAATAATATGTGAATACTATGAAGTATATGTCTATGTTCTTAATTACAAGTAGCAACCATGATAAGCAACACATGTTCATATTGACTCTAGGAGAAGTCTTCTTCGAAAAGAAGCATTGAATATCCTTTGTTGTCCATCTACATTTATGTTCCTATGGAGAAAGGAGAAGTTTGGAGCCTTTAGGAAAGAAGGGAATATAATATATAGAAGATTCCATGGACTCCAACATTAAAGACAAACATGAGTAAGAGCATGAAGATTCCAAGAAATAAAGAAAATAAATAACAATCAATTGAACTAGTTTGAACCCACTAGAAGAAGTCTAGCATAAGGAATGGAAGGAAGTTGTAATGAAGAACAATGTATGTGAGAAATTGTGAAAAATACTTAAGCATTGATAGATACAAGGAGAGACTCAAGGCTAGAGGATTCTCCTAGTAGGAGGGAGAAGAGTACAATGACATATTGTTCTAGTAACCAAATATACCTCTTCCTAAGTCATTATATCTCCTACAGTATACATGGGTTGGAGTTTACATCAGATGAATGTAAAGACTGTTCTTATCAACAAAGTAATTGAAGAAGAAGCATATGTAGAGAAACCTCGAGGTTTTGAGGTATACTAGAAAGAGACCATTGTATGCAAATGGAAGAAGAACTTGTATGGATTCAAGAAAACTTGGTTCATAGCCTCTCATGTACAACAAAAGTGTGGTGAAAACTTCCTATGATGGAGGAAGTATATTGAAATGGTTTTTTAGAAGTCTGGGATGATGGATTGCAAATCCATGGAAAACTCCCATGATAAAAAATATGAAGAAGTTGAGAGACTCTAATCCAGTAGGCTCGTCTCGATATCAATAATTGATTGGTTCATTAATATATTTGGAGAATACTCATTCGTATATTTGTTTGGTGGGACTTTTAAGTTATGAAATACATATGCATGGGTTTATCAATTCATATTGGGAAGGGACTGCAGATGATAGAAGAAGTGCTACTTGGATATGTTTCAGTTTCATATTTTCCACGATGTCATCATCTAGCATGAAACATAAGTTTTTTTCACTCAACACTATAGAAGCATAGTATATTGCAGCTTGTGATGCTTGTATGGAAGCAGTGTGGCTCCGTAAGTTGGTTTCTGGACTTTTTGATTAGGTGTTGAATTTGACTGTGATATATTGCGATGATCAGAGCTATGTGAAGCTTTCAGAGAACCTGGTGTTCCATGACAGGTCGAAGCATGTTGAGATCAAGTATTATATACTTCTTGATAAAGTCGAGAGGGGATAAGTGGTTCTCCAGTATATCTCCACAAATGAGCATATAAAATATATTTTGGTAAATCCTATGTCCAAGATGAAAAGTTTGAGTACTTAAGGGACAAGTTGGGGCTTGTGGAGACAAATTCCTTATTGAAAAAGGAAGTGATTACTCCCAGGTTATGAGGGAGCACTGATGTGTTATTTATTTATGGATAGTCTTTTTCCAATTCGAAAAATGGTCCAGTTTGGGTAGTTACTTTTCAGTTCGGAAAGTGATTCGATATTTATGATGGAAATTCATTTTCCAGTTCGAGAAATGGTCCATATCAGACAACCATTTTTATAATAAAAATGGTCTGATAGATTGTTGATGGACCATAGGCATTGATTCCCCTTAAGGCTAGTGTGGGGGAATGGTCTAGGATGGTAATTCATATTGGAAGTCACTTTGAGTAGTGGTCAAGTAGATTGGTCTTCCTCGTGGGGAATTCATTATTTCAAAGTTCAAAGTTGTGAGAAATTTTGAAGAATGGTCTGTTTTGGAGGTTGGTGCAAGGCAGTCATTTTCATAGGAAATGGTCCGGACAATCATTCCTTAGGGTAGACTCATTCTCTCCAAGTTGCACTGTGATTGGTGTCGGAGGAATGACCCAGTTAGGTGAATGGTCCAAGTTCACCAATCAGGGACAAACATTCCCTAGGGCAGAGTCATTCTCTCTAGGTTGCACTATGACTAGTGCCAGAGGAATGGCCCAGATAGGTGAATGGTCCAGGCTCGAAAATCAGGGACATTTATTATTCTATTCTTGGGAAGAATAGTCCAGATATCCCATGGATGATGTTTTAATTTCTAAGAGCATATTCTCTTCTAGATATCACAGATGTGAGTGGAAGAATTTCCTAGATGACTCAGTTTGTATCATGATATTGTTTATGCAGGTTGATATTAGATGATATGATTGTTGTGGAGAATGTATGTCTCTAGACATTGGTTGTATTATATTGTGGTGGATGTGATCTACTGGTAGTGATTGTGTGTCATTGTTTAGTAGTTGTGTGCTACTAGGAGTGGTTGTGTACCACTGAATAGTAGTTGTATACTACTATGGATAGACACACTTGTTTTCTATTGGATGGAATTATAGCAACATTATGCATCTGAGTGCCATGGAGACTACCACTAATGTTGGATTTGATTTCCAGCTAGATGGATAGTCGGTGTGTTTGTGGACAAACATTATCCAGGTGGAGAATGGTCCAGATAGAACAAATTGTTGGTGGACATGCATTCTCTCTGTGGAGAATGGTCTTGGTTGACAATTTGTCGATGTATCATGGACTGGTATTTTCCTAAGGAAAAAATTGTGGCTCGACTAGGAAAATGGTTTAGGACAGATATTTTCTAAGGCATATAGGTAGATATGGATCTCTATGGTACATATGAACCTATTAGAAAATAGTCTGAGATTGACATTCCTGTAGGACTGGTCACTCTATCCCATGGCATAGCTTTCAACATCTATTGGGACAATCATTCTTCTAGGGCGTATGTCCAGATTAGAAGCATCGTCCTTGCATCACTCTATGGAGTGTGTGACTTATTTAACATCATGCCCGATTAATCAGGTGGAGTATGGCTTTGAGAGATGATGCAGTTGATGCTATCAGATGATACTGATAGTGGTGATGTTGCTCATGAGTTGATCTACGTGATCATGAGATAACTTGTGTGGCTATGATGATGTTATTGATTGAATGGTATGTTTGTGCTCAAGAGTGTTTCCTTTAATACCAACTTAGCTAGGAGGGAGTGTTAATATTATGGTAGTTGCGGGAGGTATTAACCTCTATGTGTAACCTTTGACAAGAATAGAATATTCTGGGAAGCAAGAGAAACCCTAAAACATTGGATAATAACCCTAGAAGACAAGTCGACTCAAGAGAATATTTAATATTGAGTTATTAGCCTCCAGAAAGAGAAGTTGGCCCAGTCAAGTGAGATAGAGTAGTATAAATAGAGGGTGTTAGAGCTCATTTGACACTCACTCACTCACAACTGCATAAGACTAGTTGTGTGCAAGTTTGGAGAGGGAGCACAGCTCCAACTGGGATTTTGGCTTTTGGTTGGACTTTCTCTTGGTTATGGTTTGGACTTTCTTCTTGGTCTTTGGTTGTTCTTTCTTGGTGCGCTAGCCTTGGACAACAGTACACTACCTTGGTTGGCTATTGGTTTACTTCCAGGATTATTATGTTTTTAAAGGTTAAGGTGCTCGGGGGTGACCTTTGTGCCTATAGTTGGGTGACAATATTGCTATATTGTTTATGGAAAAACAAGCACATCTCTTTATTTCTAATAGTACCTACAACGCATTAAATGGTTCTTGCCACCAAAACTCTCCATTATCATTTATATGTATGCATATAGTGTTCTTCCATATGAAGAGAGCCATAGAAATGCACATATAGTATACAAATTTATATAATAATATGTTTAATTGGTACAAATATCAATAGATAAAGACATAATAGTGTTGGACGTAGTGGCTATTTGTAGTAGTTTCTTAGTATTTCTTGCAACCACAAAAATATAAGGGGGTGGTACAAGAACAAGAATCAAAATGGATAGTAAGATAACATGCTTAGAATTATTACTTTGTTTGATAAATTTGTATAGTAATTATCCACAAAATGAATACCACTCGATAAACTTAAGGGCAAGTGGAATCGATCAGATAAAGTTGATTAATGGAAACACAAGTGTTTGTGTCTCTTGATGGGTAAAGGGACATTCCCATGAATTTCAACCTTAAAGGATGGGAGTTGACAATATAATTGCAAAGCAAACAACCCATCGACTTTTTTACTTGCAGAATCCAATTATAGTGGGGAAACTTTCTTATTTGAAAATTTCAATTACAATACATGATAAAGTACTCTAATTTTCACCTACTTGATTAAATTTTGTTGTAGTTTGAATTTTGATGTTGGCTTATAATTCAAGTTATGATTTTTTGGGGGCGGAATAAGGTTAACATCATCGACTGATTATCATTGAAGTATTAAGATGAATGAAAAATTTAAATGTAATTTTAATCAACAATTTAAACATAAAATTATTGAGGTTAGCAAATTAAGGGTTGAAGTTTTAAATGGTGTCAATTAGTATATTTCATTGATGATAGTGTTTGTATAATGGATAAGAGTTTATAGGAAAAATGTGTTCTCGCTATTTTGAAGCGACTAATTAAATAGAATTGTAAGGAAATCATTACATCTCATAAAATTTAGTAGTGAGGAAACAAACAATTAATCAATTAGATGGTATGAAATCTTGATCATGGAAAATCCATGAGACTAAGAAAAAATGAAATCAAAGAGTTTGAGATTTGAGATTTGAATTCTAACAATATGTTCATTCTATATTCTTTAATGATTTAAATTTTAAATTGATTTTTGCACTCTCGTAAAATAAATTATTCACTACATAGATTTTAGTATTCATAAAGTCAATGATTTTCGATTAAGTTGATCACTGCATTGTTCTTACTATAGAAAACTGATTTTAATGTTGTTCCTTGATAAATTTGATCATTATGTTTCATGCATTAATTTTAGTGTTTGTACGATAGATAAAGGATACAAGAAAAACATGTACTCACTATTTTCAAACAATTGATTAGATAGATCATCATCGTAGAAATCGACAAAACTTAAAAAATATGAAATAATGAATTTGGGATTTGGAATTTAAGTATAACAATATATACATTATAGATTCCTTGGTGATTTAAAATTAAAATTGATTTATTCTTTTTCATAAAATAAGTTGTTTCTTCCATAGATTTCATTACATTGCATATATCTCAATGATTGCAAAGTCAATAAAATTTGAATATATTGTTCACTACATTTCTCATAGTATATTGCATTGATTTCAATGTTTATACAGTAGATAAATTTGATTATTTTGTTTCATGCATTGATTTTAGAGTTGTGTATGTATCATTTATTTTTAATGGTTAACATCTATGATATTTTTTTATTTCCTTTCTTTGTTACGAGGTTTTAGTTACAAAATTATTATAGGTAAAGGCTAACATGAGCTCGAAATCACAAGTTGATTAAAATAGAAACACAAAGAAAAAGATCACATGATTCCAACATCTCCAACTATAAACAAATAGATGGTGGGAATCTAAACTAAGAGGTCATATAAGTCCCACTTCTCCAATGTCTATTTGGCTTGGGTGCCTAATAATCAACAACAATAGTGTTGGAAATAATGTTTTCATTGATGTCATGGACAAGGGGAGACTACTAAGGCCAAAGAGAATTGAACCAAATAGAGGAAGTAGATAAGTTGGAGGGCTTCCGAGTTGCAGGAATCTTGTACAAAGATCTACATACAAATGACTGCAAAGGTGAGATAATTGTGAAAAAATAGTTATCCAAAATGAATTCATATTTCATAGGTTTGAAGAGAAACAATGAATGGAATCTAGACAAGGTGACTCCATTGAAGGAACAATAGAGATGTGGATTGGGTAACAAATCTGAGGATGCAGAGGAAGAATTTATGAGCATGTGTTGAAGGTGAGGGAGATAACAAGGTAAAACCCAATATTGATATATCCAACATTCACAAAGGAAAACGATTTCAAAGTATTTAAAATAAAAAGGTGATGTTACATAATTTTCATGTGAATGGGTAAGTTATGGAACCATATGCAAGGTGTTAACTTTTAGTCATAGGGACCAGTATACCAGATATCGGAACACTGGTGAATAAGTAGTTGTTTTAAAATGCATGGATAAAGTCACAGGAGCTCGATGCCCTAGTAGGCAATGTATACCAAAATGGAGTGTTAGCACAGTGGACAAATCTTGCAGGGGGAAGTGGCTTGGTGTCCTAATGGTGGGGCCCAACATATCAGAGATCAAAACATATGAGTGAATGCACAATGAAAACGTCTCAATGTGTCTCGCTAGTCCAATGATCCCAGTGACTTGATGGTTGGAACACAAAGCAACAAGGTTCCATATCGGTTTGGGTGAAATAATTGTGTTGAAGTATCAAATACACGATGGGATGGTGTTGATTCCATCTTAGCGCCATGAAAACAACCATGTCAACACCATGTGTCAGGACACATACTTTTACCAAGTCAACATGGTGTCTGAGCAAGGCTAGAGGACATGATGATGTCAACAGTTACATAACAGTTCCACATCATCGAGTACTCATGGAAGGGGTCCATGTGGAGATCAAATCATCTTCCACATAAAAATATATTGTAGATCAGAATATTGAAGGAGTAGTGTAGTTTTAAAGCCCGGGGGCCAAGTGAACCCAATAGGTTGGTGACTTGGTAGTCCCGGTGATGTGGCCATACACGTAGTGCAAGTTGATTGAGTTTGGTGAAATAAGGTTCTATAAAAAAGATTCCATACTGAACCGAATATGTAACACCCCCCGACCACCCAGGTCAGGCCACGCAACTCTAGCTGAATTTCTATGTTCAAGATATGAAACCATTTTTGTAAGTTACATTCTTAGAGGCCCGCTAGACTATGCCTCAATTAAACTTTGTGGAAGGAATAATACATATAAATTTAATAAACATAAACATTCTTCTACCACATAGAATCATGCAGAAATAACAGTAAAATCGTACATGCCACATTCACAAGAAAAACCCATAAACATAACAACATATATAAATACACAACATGTAACCAAACATAGAAATGGTACTTTTATTTTAATGGAAGTACATCGATTGCATGCAGACCTTCCACGAACCTCCCAGTTTTATACCAAATTGATCATCACTCTGAACAATGGGTCACCCCTGAGTTGGGACTAAAATCGACCTGGACAAAGGGATTCCTAGGCTAGGGAGGGATAACAGGAAATTGCATAGTCAACAAGAAGGACTTTCTCCAAAGAGACAACTTACACACATATCTCATAGTCTCTCATTCCCCACACGACTTTCCCACCCCAGGAGGTATACACCTTCATTGTCCAACAATCTATTGGTTTCTCCACTTCCCTTCTATTTCTTCAACAACATTCCAGACATGAATTCTCAAAGCGCTATAGTTGTTTTTGGGCTCCCTCCAAGAGAACTCACTTCCCCAACAACCTCTCTCACCTAGAGAGAGTTGCTCACAGGCTTGACAACCTTATTATTCAACCCACAAGCATGAAAACCAACCTATTTTATCCACAGGCCTGACAACCTTCTTCTTCTATCTAGCTCCTAAATCAAACGAGCAAGGGCGATGGTAGTAATAGAATTCGGGTAAGGCATAGATGAAGGAAACAATAGAACTTGGATCAGGGGTGATGGTAGCATCAAACCACTGTTAAGGAAGGGTACAGGCTCAACAATTACAAGTACGTGCAGGTTACATAGGTTCACGATGGAAGAGGTTACCTAAAAGTTGAGTGTGTGAGAGAATGGGGAAAGGATCCCCCAAACAGACTAATTCTCCACCTATATTTACATGCGTCCTGGATGACACATGGCTCTCCAGTGGCTTGTTTTATCTCCACTTGGGATTCATTCACCTTCCCAAAAGAACGTAGGATAAAATACTTATCCTCACCATAATCTTTGGGAATAATATTATAATATCCCCTTGGCAATAAGCCCTCTATATTATCCCCCTTTATAGGCTCTTAGCCTCTCCCTTTCCCTTCCTAGAGGAGTATAGTTTCCCATTCTCTTTTATCGTAGTCATTCTACATGCATTGATTCTTTATATTAATGACATGAGTATTTACATATACAAAATCAAGCTCCCTGGCCTTCAACATCTAGGATCTCCGCCCTACTAAACAGATAATCCTCTTAGCTTATAATCACTTAGATCATTGACCTATAAGACATGTTTACAGTTCATAATTACAATTGGGGCTCAAACTTGGGGTATTGCAATCCCCTCCTCTTATTTTTTCACTATCCTCAGTGAAACTCATTTACATAATATCAGCAAGATTTTCAAAATCTTCAAAAATATGTGGGTATTCTGCCTACATTGCATATTCATGCTCCCAAGTTTCATCCTCAGGACTATACTAGGTCCATTAGACCTTTACAATCCTTATGGCTCGATTCTGGAGCTACTTGATCTTTTGGTCCAGTATGCACACCGGATGCACTTGAAAAGCATCGTCTTACTCCATTTGAATCACATGAATAACATTAGGTATATACTTATTAAGAAATGATACATGAAATACATTATGAATATAAATAGATGCAAAAAATTCAATAATATAATCTATTGATCCAATCCTCTCTAGGATTTCAAATGGCCCACAATATCTATCTTCCAACTTGGAACACTTTCCCAACTTTAGGGAGATTCTCTTAGCCTTCACTTTCAAGAATACATGGTCACCCACTTTAAAATCCCTATGAGTTCTTCCCTTGTGAGCATAGCTTTTCTTCCTATCTTAGGAAGCCTTTAAATTATGTTTAATACTCAACATTTTCTCTTCCATTTCTCTAAGCAACTCTGGCCCAACCACTGGCATATCAGCTAGTTTGTCCCATCTTATTGGTGTGTTGCACTTTCTTCCATAAAGTGCCTCAAATGGGCTCATATTCAGAGATGCATGGTATCCATTTTTGTAGGAAAGTTCTACCAACTGTACATAATCCTCCCACTTTGATGGTTTTTCCATCACATACATTCTAACATATCCTCTATCACTTGATTTACCCTTTCTATTTTCCCATTAGACTTAGGATGATAAGTTGTACTGAAGTTCAGATTTGTTCCAAACCCTTTGAATAATCCCTTCCAGAACTTTGAGGTGAACTTTAGGTCTCTGTCTAAAACAATTGTCTTGGTTATGTCATGCAAGAATGCTACTTCCTCATATAAATATCAACAACATTGGTTTCCCTATGAGTAATCTTCATTGGAATGAAATGGGCATCTTTAGTAAGCTTGTCCACCACCACCATGATATAATCATGATGCTTGCTTGTTCTGGGCAATTTGGTGATGAAATCCATTGTCATGACTTCCTATTTCCACTTAGGAATGGGTAATGGTTGCATAAACCCAGCTGGGTGTCTATGTTCAACCTTGACCTTTTGACATTCCATACATTTAACAATGTACTCATCAATTTCCTTCTTCATACTTGTCCAATAGTATTGTCTCTTGACTGCTGCAATTGTTTTCTAATATCCTGGGTGCCTAGCATATGGCACATTATGCATCTCTTTCAAGATCATACTCCTCAATTCATGAGAATTGGGAACATAAATTATGTCCTTGTACAAGAGAATTTCATTCTTTTCCCAATTTTTAATCTTCAACCTTCTGCTGCATTTTACCTTGCTGTAATTTTTTTACCATCTCCATGTACTGCAAATCTGCTTTTCCAGCTCTTGAGGGTTCTGAGATCCCTTTAACTCAAAAGGAGGAACCAAACCCACCTAAGAGGCCTAATTAGACTTGTAAGTGTTTGATGAGTGTTAAGGTTCTCCAGATTCACGATCTGGATGGGTTTATCGATGGGATTTAATTGTGACTGATAGGAAGATATGTCTTTTCTACTAATCCTTCTCCTCAGGATAGGAAGTTCTATTTTTTGGTTCTTTTTATAACGTTAAAACAAAAGGAAGATGAAAATCTAGACTAGACGACAGAGAGAAGCTAACTATGTGTTTTGGTGGAAAGTTGGATTTGGGATAACATTTACCCAAACATGCAAATGAAAAATGTCTAAACAACTTCAAATTACCATTAATACCATTTTAATTAGTGGACATTCAACATCGTCTGAGATAACAGTTGAAGGAAAGAAACATACATGTGATTAAAAGCTAGTGCAAGAAAAGAAATTTCCAATACTCTATCACCAATCACAGTTTAACACAATCGATTTCTAGTCATCAATTTAGAATAAAAGAACTGTTACAACATAATAAGATAACTTTAAATAAAAGTACAACAAATCTTACTCAACAAAGAAGAGAATATAAAATCCAAAGATAGAGATAATCCTCCTCGGTCTAAACACATTCATGCCTTATATGATAGAATTGTCTTTGGTTCTAAAAATATCTTTTCAATTAAATAAACTTGCATAGGAGTAGTTCTACTACAAAATTTCAGAAAATTCTTTCTCTCTAAAACTGTTGACGTTTAACACAAGTTTGATCTTCCTATTTATAAATAATCACTAAGCTAAAAATCACTAATAAAAGTCATGTTAAGTGAAACAAAATGACACATGGCAGATTAATCTCTTTTTTCTCTTGAGATCATCTAATACTTTCACTGTAGTGGATTATTTCTATCATATTCAGACCACTGGAAGAAGAGGTATTCACATGTTTTTCCATATAGGGACCTATGTTGATCCATCGGGGTGGAGAGGACTTCCTTTATCTCTATTGCACATTCCTTGTACTTGATCAATATTACACTTAAGCGTTGTAAGACTACCAGAGCTTTGATCGAGGCTTCCATGAACTTCTTCGCCAGACTCGGGATCATTCTTGAAGTTTGCAAAATATTTGTTTCCCATGCTAGGTATTTCTTTGCATGTTGTTTAACAATATCTTGTAAGTCGGTGAAATATTTCAGTGGACCAAAATATATAAAATTAATGCGCTTCATTTTCGCGTTGATTTTCTTCCATATCTTGCATTCTTCCCACCTTTCTTGCATTTTTCACTGAGGCTTTTGGACCATGGACACCTAGTGTTCGGTTTCTTTGCATATTCGAGAGATGCTACTGTCCATCAACACTCAGATACCATGCTCCTCTACTTCATGACCCTTATGTATTTCAATGATGTAATTGATTCGTTCTAATGCCTAATGTTCCTTTTCAAACCACCGTTGCATATCTTTTCATGTCGCCATACCCATTAAAGTATATTCTTTAAGAAAAACTATCCGGGCAGTGAATATGTCTCTTTCTCTTTTGAATTTCCCATACATTTCTCGAAATTCGCTCTTTAATAGGACCACCACTTGTGTCGAGTTCTGGTAGTACTGATCCTAATGACAAATATGGTCCAATTCTTTTCTCATGGGAGCTACCTCCTCTTCGTATTTATTTTCTCTGTCCAGTGTGGCACCAATTATCGCCATTCCAACTCCAATGATATCGGTCATCTTAGTATGCTCTATATCAAATAATGTTTCTTATGTGGTAATGAGTGTTGTTCCTAAGGTCTGCACCTGACTGATAAAGGGAAAATCTAGGCCATCTCAACTTGTAATGCTTGGTTTTTTACAAGCATATTTTTTGGTAAGCTCAAGGACAAGTTTTCAAAGATGGTGCTCTAGTAGGACAAGCTACATAGTGTAAAAGTAGGTTCTCCTTTGCTAATGGTATGGGTATTGGATGAAAATTGAGAGTAATAAAAGACACACACAGACATAAAAAACAAGCAATGCAATGAACCGCTTGTTGTGTGGAAACTAAGACCTAAGATAATATCTCAAGACCTAGAGAAATATCTAGATGCAAATCATTCAAGAGGTTACAAAATAGTGGAACTTTCACTAAACAATAGTTGTACAATAGGTTGCATAACCAACAAAAGATAAACTAAAGAAATAGTTGAAAGAATAATAAAATGTACATTGCACACATCACAACATATGCATTAAAGATAAGAATAAACACATAATGATTTGAGTAAGAAAAATAATTTTCATCAACATATATTCACCAGGTAGAAAAAATTATGATTAGCTGAGTAGGTCTTATTGTTCTGTTGCTTCTACTTTCCTTCCAAAAACTTCCAACCCCTAAAACATTCAAAGACCCCCTATTTAACAGAGTTGCAGAGGTTCTCGTCCATAGGGGACTAAGACCTAAATTTAGGCAACTGTTCGTAGAAACAATTATTAACTTAACTAATACACTGGAATTTAATCAACAAGAGTGGTTCTTATCAGACACAGAATACCACTCTTGTATATAATCTAAGAAAATGATGAAATTAATCAACTAAAAACTACTACTCTCTCTAAGACAGAGCTCATGCATGCACTGAGGAAATGAATTGGCAGAAAATAGGCCTTGGAATGATAGAGAAAATCTATGTGTTTAGTAATGGCATGCCTGTGAGTTGTTGGAGGCCACTGGAGACCACTGGCTGCATGAGAAGATATCTTCTTAAGGAAGAGGTATTCTGTTGAAGTTTTCTAGAGCTAATCTACCTCGACCTGGGACTGAGACTTAACTCTATGTCCATGTCTAAGCTTTCGGAAGATAAGCACACTATGTCTCGACTCTAACTGACCCTTCTCTTCACTTTCTCTATGATGAAATTGTTGTGAACAAGAAGACATGGAGGGGAGTGTCCAATAGGAAAAGCGACATGAGTGGAGATGGATGACGTGGATTCAGCTGACCTGGAGAGCGAAATCGGGACGTGAGTGGAGGTGAGGTGGGGGTGACATGGTGACCTGAAATCATACAAGAAGGTGACTTCGAGGGTGGTCAAGGGTGGTTTTTTTCCACACCAACTTTGGGCCTAAAATACCCTTTGAGCTACCACGTAGCTTCCCTATGATACCATGGTTTCAATTTCGTCTCGCTCAAGGGTTTTTAACACCCGAGCATGTTGCGGCACCGAAATGAACCCTAGCCATTGATATGGTTTGGCGCAATCTGTGATCTTGGGTGGAAGGTTTATAGGTGGCTTGTTGGGAGTGGATCAATAGAGTGTGAGTGGGAGATAGGTGTCGAGACGAGAGAGGGGTGCTATATATGTGGGAGGTGACAGGCGTAAGTGGAGGACAGGTGTTAGGTGGTGAGAGGAGTGGTATCAGGAGGAAATTTGGCAGGATTCCGAAGGGGGGGGGGGTAGGAGGTAATCATATTGGAGAGGGGGAGGGTCCGAAATTCTGAGGAGATACCACATTAGGTAGGGCTCGAAGTGGGGAAACCACTTTTTTGGACCCCACCCCTCCCACTATTAAAGGTAGAATGGTTGGGGGGGTATGAGAAATTGTGAGGACCATTGATCTTGAGGATGGGGATGTTGTTGATGGTGATTGGCGCAAGATTTAGGTTCCCTATGACAAAACGTATTTTCTCCACATATGAAATCCCAATCGCAAGAGAACCGTCGATATGGCTCGAAGGCCGAATCCTCATCATCGCAATCGTCAACCTGTTATTTGCTTGTATTTTGAGTCTTACATGTCTTGTTCTATTTTTTTGTCAGCTTATGTGGAAGCTTACTGATATCTTGATGGATTTTTTGAATCTGGATATCTCCTACACACACAAGAACTTGTTGGACTTGTTGCATGCTCCATTAGTGGAAAAAATAATGACATGCATTCGAACTCGAACCAGAATATGGACTCATCTCAAGAAAGAAAATAGACGGTGAAAATAAGCAATGACAAACAGAGGTCATGAAGCATAAAAATGGTGAATAGGATAAGCAAGCAACAATAAATCTCAACATTGATGGATGGAGAGGGTAAAGGAGGGAAAAGGGAAGGGGTGTGGACCTAGGTGACAACATTGGCTCCAACTAGGAATAACTTGTCCTTGTGAGCTGCTAAGAACTATAGATCAATGCCTTGATATTAAATAACTTCCCTTACATCCATCACTTACCTCTGTCTCTGTCTTCCATCCCTGTGTTATCTGATAATGTGCCTCAACCATGCATTTTATTGAATTAAAACTGAAACTACACCCCAGTGTCTTTGTTGGGCTATGGAGTCTTTATTCACAAACAACTAACTAATCGAAAGAGACAATAAAAGGAGAGTATCTATGATACAAGAGGGACCTTCCATCATACTTAAACAAAATATTGTTTTAGGAAGTGCCCATTTACTGGGCCTCCAAAGATCTCTGTATCATATAGATTGTGCAGGATAAATGTGTTGTTGTTCAGAACTTCAACCACCTTAAAAGGGCCAAACCAAAGTTTGTCAAACTTACCATGCTTGGAATTGTCATCCCTTCTAGCATTCCACCTTAATACCAGGTCACCTTTTTGAAAGGTCTCCTTCTTGGTTTTCTTGTCAAAGATTGACTTGATCTTGTTCTGATAAGCTTCTGTCCTCTGCTCTAGTGCTTCTCTCTTTTGTTGAACTTCTATAATCTGTAAGATTATCCTTTGGATATCATTGGGCTCTTCAATCTCTTCCTGTAATAATTTTAGGACTGGTATACCAAGATGAGTGGGAAAAACAATGTCTATGCCATAAACAAGATGAAAGGGTGAGGTTCCCAAAGACTTATTGTTGTTGATTCTGTCAGCCCATAAAGCATACTTGATTTTAGAGTCCTGAGATTTCTTGATTTCAATCAACAATTTATTAATGATCTTGATGAGAGTCTTGTTTGATGATTCTTCTAGGCCATTTTCCTCAGGGTATTAGGGTGTGGAACATGTCAAATAAATGTGATGACTGCCATAGAATTCAATCATGGATTTAGAGTTGAATTCTTGGGAATTGTCTATTACAAGCTTATTGGGGCAACCAAATCTGGGAAAGATATTAGTTTCTAGGAAATTGATGATCATTTTGTTAGTGGAATTCCTGATGGGCACAACCTCAATCCATTTGGTGAAGTAGTCGGTGGAAGTGAGGATCCACTTGTGTTTTCCACTAGAGGGTGGATTTATCTCTCCTATGAATTCTAACGCCCATTGCTAAAATGAACTACTGGCAATGATAGGTCTTAGGGGTAGTGATAGTATCTTGTGTTTCTCTGCAAACATTTGACATTCATTGTAGGTTCTAACAGTGGAAAACACATCAGAAAAAAGGGTGGGACAGTAGTGTCCTACCCTTAGGATTTTGAGAGATGTGGCCTTCCAATGATGGTATCCTCCACATACTCCTCTGTGTATTTCTATTGTGACTTGTTTGGCTTCAGTTTCATCAAGGCATTTTAATAGGATGATAGCAGGATCTCTCTAATACAAGCTCTATCTTGAAATATATAATTTGATAGATTTCATTTTCAGATACCTGGCCTTTGTATTTTTCACATCATGTGGACATTCTAAATGTTGCAAAAAATAGATGATGTTCATATACCAAGGTGAAGAGGAGTAGTTTTCAAATACCTGTAAGTTGTCTTGTCTAGGTTGTATGATGGGTGCATCTGATTGGGTGAAGATTTGATGCAATTCTAGAACCTTACAATTTGATTATGCTAGAAATTTGGCAAGTCCTTGTCCTTTGATCAACTGCTGCTAGAAGCAAAGGTTGTTATGCTAGACTGTAACACATAAACCATGAAGGATTTGAGTGCTTTGACCAATGCATAAGCCTATTTATATAATATATCATACTTTGTCTTAGCATCTCGGAGGGATCTGTTGAAAAAGGCTATTGGTTGATCATGCCCTTCTTCATTTTTCTATAGCAGTACAACATCAATGGTTTCCTCTACGACAAAGGAGAAGATGAAGAAATCTTTGGTATATTCACTGTTGGCCAATACAGGGGCTTCAACTAAAGCTTTATTGATTTTTTGGAAAGTTGATTTTTCCTCCAAGGACCATTTTATCATAGCCTCTTTCTTCAACATGTAAGTAATAGGCTTCAGAATTTAAGCAAAATTTGGCAGAAGACGTATGAGGAAGTTTATATTACCAATAAAAGACTTGATAACCTTTTTATTTCTGGGGATCTCAATTTGTTGAATGGAACAAACCCTCTTTAGATAAATTTTTATACCTCCTGGATGATATGATGTGGCCCATGAGCTTTCCTTCTGGCATGGAAAAGTGAGACTTCCTAGGATTAAGGGATATTCCATACCTCCTTCATTTCTTCAAAATCTGCTCCAAATGTTGCAAATGTTCCTCATCAAAGTTGGAGAAAATGGTTATGTAATCCAAGTAAATAACCAAAAATCTGTCTTTTTCCCCCACAAAAGCTATGTCCATGGCCCTTTGAAAAGTGGTCCCTGCTTTCATCATCCCAAATGGCATCTTGTCATACATGAATGTTCCCCATGGGGTGGTGAATGTTGTTTTTTATTTATCCTCTTCGCAAAATACTATTTGGCTATAACCAAAGTATCCATCTAACAAATTTTTTGTGCACCTACCACCCTTTGTAAAATATGATCCATCTTGGGGAGGGCATAATTGTCCTTCAGAGAACACTTGTTGAGATTTCTAAAATCAACACACAAGCGTATCTCTTCACTTTTCTTCATTACAAGTACTAATTTGGCCACCCAATTTGAGTACCTCAATGGTACAATAATCTTGGAATCCAACATCTTTTTCATCTCTTTCTCAATTATGGACATTAACATGGGATTATATTGCCGAATATTTTGTCTGAATGGCTTGGAGATAGCCTTTAGAGGGATCTTGTGATGGATGATGTTAGTGTCAATTATCTTCAAATCCTCAGAGGACCATGAAAAAATATCAGCAAACCTTTTAATGAGATTGACATACCTACCCTGTTGTTCTATAACTATTACTTTGGACAGCTTGATGATCTTGGGATTCTCAGTGGTCCCAATATTTCAATATGTTATCTCTTCTTCTTGATTCTTCATGGTAGCCCCTTTGTAAACATCATTGCTGTCAAACAACCTTTCCAATGGAATTAGTACTTTTGGAATATGATTGGTTTTCAGCTCCATGATATCATGACCATCTACTGTCGTTAGCAGATGAGATGTTTGTTGATCTTCTAATTCCTCATTTTTGCCTTCTTGACTTTCTTGATCAATTGAGATATTGGAGAATTCATCAATGGTGTGTAGAAATCTATGAAGCTCTAGATCATCACTAAAGACTTGTCAATGCTTTATGTTGTCTGGTATGGTTGTTATATGTTTGATTTCCACCTGATATTTAATCTTTGGGACAATGGGAGGCCTAAAAGTGCTCGCAGCTAAGGCTAGCAAATCTACCTTCTGATTTTGTTCACTGGGAATGAAATAAATGTTAAATGATAGAAATAAATTATCGATCAGATCCCATACCTCATTCCTATATTTCTTGAGTCTTGGTTACTTAGTAGGATAGATGTTCCTTACTTGATTGATGATTAACTCAGAATCACCAAAAAATGTTAGAAAATCAATGGCCATGTCTTTGGCAGACCTCAGTCCCAACACCAGAGCTTCATATTCAGCTATATTATTATTAGTTTCAAACTCCATCTTATAAGAGAGGGTCATTACCTCTTCTAAAGGGAGAATAAGGAGTATACCTGCACCTGATCCTTCTCCTGATGAAGATCCATCAAAATACATCTTCCATACTTTGTTTTGTTGACCTGTCAGTGGCTGACATTTGTATTGGCTAACTAATATTTCAGGTTCATCATCATTTAAATGAAAGATAGATGAGCCAATATCATCCTCAACAACATAAATTGGGTGATTTCTTGGGTTATGATGATCACTGACAATGTAGGCTAACCCTAACTCTTTGTATATCCTCCTATGTTATCCTCCAAACACATGGATGGTGGCATAAGTGAGGTCCATTTGCAATGATCCTCCAACCTTCTTAGCCCAAGTTTTGGATAAGATCATACCAAAATTTGGGGAAATGTCAGCCACCACAATGTCCATCACTACACTCTTCATGGGTAATTGTTCGAAAGAAACCACCATATCCTTTATCAGTCCGAGACATTTTACTTTCTTAGATTCAAAGGAGTACAAGTCCTGGTAAGGTTTGGTGATCTCCAGACCTAGATCTTTCATAACAACTTTGGGCATGACATTGTGAGAGGCTTCTGAGTCCATAAGACAGTTGTGCAATATCTTATCATGGACATTCAAAGATATATAAAATGGAGGAGAAGCATCAAAGCCATCCTCAATGTGGAGAACCAAAGTAATGGTTGGGTTTTCATCCTGCAAACTTATTACATCATAGGATACACTAGGATAAGTTGGTTGTAGAGCTTTCATGATAGAATTTTTTAAAGGTTCACTCTTCATCAATTATGTCAAAGGAACAGGGATCTTGATCTTGCTCAACTCATGTTCTAGGATGAAAGAGGTTGGTGGCCTATAAACTTCCTTTATGGACTATATGTTTAGATGAGGGAGGTGACTGAGCTTTAGATGACATACCTTTACTTGGATTTGGCTTGGGAGGAACTTCAACTTTTTTTGTTTTAATCGGAGTTAGTGGATTTGGGAGCCCCTGCTCTCATCCTCAAATCATATTTGTTCTTGGGTTGGACTTAAATAACTCCCTCTTCCCCTATTTGATTATCAAACTGATTTGATAGTTGTTCTACCTCTTATTCTTGTTGTGTTAAATGGTTGGTGTAATAATCTGTTTCATTGAAAAGAACAACAACAGTGTCATCCACAACATCACTGTCTACATCCATCTCCTCAATATGATTTTTTTGGAAAGGAGGCACTACCCCTTGATCATCAACATTTCTCCTTTCTCTCTTCATTATTTGAGGGGCATCATTAGGCCTTCTGAACTGATTTTGATTTCTATTACCAGCCCCTTGAAAATATCTTTTTGGTTGTTTAGATTCCCACTTCAATTTAGCTATTTCATAAGTCAGATCCTTCAATGTTTTGGTCATTTCATTAAGTTTTGGATTAGATGTGTCTGATTTAGAGGAGGCATGTGAATCCTCTCTTTGTTTTTTCTTATCTTTATCAGATCTGGTCTTTAATCTATTTGATGACAAAATATTAGATTCAACCTCAATGGTTGCTTCCTACAATGACAATAGTGTGGTTGATATTCTCTCTCTTAGAAGGAGGGAGAAATCTACATCAAATGCATTGGCATAGGTGATCTTAGCAGAGGCTTTAGTTGGTTTGATCTCGTCTGGGATTCTACCATACATCTTATTGAATCTCTTGGTGAAATATGAAATAGATTCACCATTTTTTCTCTTTAGGGCCCCAAAATTAGTGATGTAGTAGATATAATCTCTCCTATCTCCCCATTGTTTTATGAAAGTTTCATCCAATGCCTCAATATCTTCCATGGAGGTTGGAGGAAGACCCTTGAACCACTTTCTGACTTCCCCATCTAGACTCTGTACAAACAATCTCATCCACACATCTGCATAATCAATGTTAAAATTATCTACAAAGCTATAAAAGGATACCAAATGTTCCTCGGAAGTTAAATCACCTTCCCCATTATATATTGGTAAATATTTCATGTAATTTGTGGCTGGGAGTGCATGTAATCCTATAGGAAGCACTAGGGGTACATATCTGGTAGCAATTATGACATCCATCTTGTTAATGTCCATGGTTTGAATAATAGGAATCTGAGGATTTATGGGAGATACAGGGGTGGATGCAGTACTGGATGGTGAGGTAGAATAAGAAGTTGAATATGTCTAAGATTCTTTAGAATTATGATTCTCGGAGCTAGAAAATTCAAGTTGCTTATGATTATTATTAGACATATTCTCTTGGTGTGCAGCTTTTCCCTTGAGGGGGGAAGTATATCTCTGAGCTACAGTGGATTTTATTAGTTTCCTTTCTGGCTCAGAGACTATTGTATCCTTCTCAAGGTTAGTATGAGACTTGGTGGCTTTGTTGTGATTAGATTTGGGTCTATTGAATCCCCTTCTGGGTGCCAGTATTTCTTCTTTAGATTTTACTCAGCGGAGTTGCCAGGTGAATGATGGCATTCTATATGTGTCTGAACTTTTTTCACCATCAAAGGTCAGAGCTAATCAATGTCGTTCTCCCAAGGAAATATATTTCATTACTCTATTCCCCAACAATGGCACCAAAAGATGTTGGTCCTAAGGTTTGCACCTAAATGATAAAGGGAAAAGCTAGGCCACCTCAAGTTGTAATGATTGGCTTTTTACAAGTAGGTTTTTTTTCTAAGCTCAAGGATAGGTTTTCAAAGATGGTTCTCTGGTAGGATAGGCTACACAGTGTAAATGTAGGTTCCCCTTTTCTAATGGTATGGGTATTGGATGACAATTGAGGGTATGAAAAGACACACACAGACAACAACAACAAGCAATGCAATGAACTTCTTGCTGTGTGAAAACTAAGACCTAATATAATATCTCAAGACCTAGAGAAATATCTAGATGCAAATCATTCAACAGGTTTCAAAATAGTGGATCTTTCACTGAAAAAGAGTTTTATAACAGGTTGCATAGCCATCAAAAGATAAACTAAAAGAATAACTGAAAGAATAAGGAAATGTACATTTCACACATTACAAAATCTGCATTCAATATAAGAATCAACACATAACTATTTGAGTAAGAAACACAACTGTCATCAACATATATTTGCTAGGTAGAAAACTTTATGATTAACTGAGCAAGTCTGGTTGTTCTATTGTTTCTACTTTCCTTCCAAAAACTTCCAACCCCTAAAACATTCAAACACCCCCTATTTAATAGAGTTGCAAAGGTTCTCGACCATAGGGGACTGAGACCTAAATTTAGGTAACTATTCGTAGAAAAAATTATTAACTTAACTAAGACATTGGACTTTAATCAATAAGAGTGGTTCTTATCACACACAAAAGAACACTCTTATATATAATCTAAGAAAATGATGGAATTAATCGACTGAAAACTACTACTGTCTCTGAGATAGAACTGATGCATGCATTGAGGAATTGAATTGGCAGAAAATAGGCCCTAGAGTGATAGAACAAAGATCTATGTTGAGTAATGACATGCCTACGAGTTGTTGGAGGCCAATGGAGACAACAGGTTTCATGAGAAGATATTTTCTTGAGGAAGAGGTAGTCTTTTGAAGTGTTCTGGAGCCAATCTACCTCGACTTGGGACTGAGACTTAAATTTATGTCTGTGTTTGAGATTTTGGAAGCTAAGCGCACTCTATCTCAACTGTAATTGGCCCTTATCTTCGCTTACTCTGTGATGAACTGGTTGTGAACATGAAGACATGGAGGGTAGTGTCCAATAGGAAAAGTGACATGAGTGGAGGTGGATGACGTGGATGCAACTAACCTAGAGAGTGGAATTGGGAATGTGAGTGGAGGTGAGGTGGGGGTGACATGGTGACCTGACGTCATACAATAAGGTGACTTTGGTGGTGGCCAAGGGTATTTTGGGTCCACACCGCCTTTAGGCCTGAAATACCCTCTAATATTCCACCTAGCTTCTCTGGGATACCATGGTTTCAATTTCATCCTGCTCAAGGGTTTTTACATCCGAGCATGTTGCAACGACGAAATGAACCCTAGCCATTGATATGGTTTGTCGTAATTTGAAATATGGGGTGGAAGTTTTATAAGTGGTGTGTAGGGAGTGGAGTGGTAGAGTGTGAGTGGGAGATAGGTATCGAGATGGGAGAGGGGTGGTATATACGCGGGAGGTGACAGGAATGATTGGAGGACATGTGTTAGGTGGTGAGAGGAGTGGTATCAGGAGGAAATTTGATAGGATTTCGAAGGGGGGGTCTGAAATCTTGAGGATTTTCCATGTTAGGTAGGGCCCATGACATGGAAACCACTTTTTTGGACCCCCCCCCACCGTTAAAGGTAGAATGGTCAGTGGGGGTCTGGGAAAGTGTGAGCGTCACTGTGAGGACCATTGATATGAAGGATGGAGATGTCATCGATGGAGATCAACACAGGAGTTAGGTGCCCCACAACAAAACATCTTTTCTCCACATATGAAATCATGATCGCAAGAGAACCGTCGATCTGGCTTGAAGGATTAATCCTCGTCATCGCAATCGTCAACCTATTATTTTCTTGTATTTATATTCCGACATGGCCTGTTCTAGTTTGATGTTAGCTTCTGTGGAAGCTTACTAATATCTTGATGGATTTATCGAATCTAGATATCTCCTACACACACAAGAACTCGGTGGACCTACTTCATGCTCCATTAGTGGAAAAAATAATGACATGTATTCGAACTTGAACCAGAACATGGAATCATCTCAAGAAAGAAAATTGACAGTGCAAATAAGAAATGAAAAACAGAGGTCATGAAGCATAAAAATGGGGAATAGGCTGAGCAAGCAACAATAAAGCTCAACATTGATGGATGGAGAGGATAAAGGGGGGGAAAGGGAAAGGGTGCAGACCTAGGTGACAACAATGAGCAGAGTGTTATCCAATGTGAGTTTTCTTTTCTTGACCATCCTTTTCATTACGGATTTTCTCTTCCTGTCATAAGAAATGGAGTGCACATCGACAATTTCATCCACATGCTCCAGAATCTACTGATCTCCCTAGGAAAATGTATTGCACAGGCTTCCTGGTGTGTAGATATGCTCCATGGTATATTCTTGTGTTGGTTCTATTTTTGTTTCATGGCAAGGCACACTTGGCTCCTTGGAAGGAGATTTTATTAGATTCTCTATAGGTTGGTTATCATGTATGGTCTCAAAGATCAGTTTTGATTTCAATCCATATGAGGGAGTAGGGGGAAGCTCAATATTGATTGAAGGTTTGGCTAGTGGGGTTCCAATTTCTGGTGGCTTCGTTGTTCCTCCTTGTTCACCTATGTCCATGTCATATTTGGAGATGGAACTATACGGTTGAGTCTCTCCCATTTTTTGTTTCTCTAGTGAACTGAAGAATTCATCTTTAGAAGTGATTGTGGCATCCTGGCCTCCCTCCCAAGATCCTGGTACAATTTCATTGGGAGCTAGAGTAGATACTTTGCCTGGGATTTCCTCCTAGGTGATTACAACTGGAGATATGTGTGAAACCTCTAAGCCTTCATAATCATCATATATAATGATTAGGTCCACAAGAATGGTTGGCACTCATGTTCTGCTTAATAATCTTGTTGGCCTTTGTTGAACTACAATTTTTATCAGAGATCTCACCTAGATAGTTTCTTCCCGATCGACAATTTCTATTGGTCGAGTGACACTTTAGCCATTTGGTTCTACCTATTAGTCATTGGTCTTCATTGGAGTAATCCTTATCGGTTCAATCAAAGGGTTAAGTGGGGGATCTTGCTCTACCCTTTGTATGGCTCTTTGGGCTTCTTCCAGTAACGACATCCCCCTCCTTCATTCCTCTGTTGCTTCCATTGTTCTTATTTCATCTCTGACCCTGAGAGATTCTTGATTTGTCTGCTCTATTGTTTCAACATGCTCGTTTAGGGAAATTTCCTTAAACTTAGACATATTCGGGTTGGCCCTTCTTTGCAATACTTCCTCCCAGTCCTGGGAACCTTCAGTGAATATTTCATCTTCAAAATTATCATGAGCATATGACCAATAGAAAGATACATGTGTCGCATGCTAAGGAACTAAACCCTTGGGATTGTGCTTGTGAAAGTGACATGTATGAAACTGGTACTCGAGTTGATTTATCCCCTCTTGTTTTTCATGCGTAGTGTCTATGACCATGTAAATTCCTATGTGGAAACCATAGGGGATGAATGCTCTCTTCTTGTATTTGACAAGGGAGGCATTGTATCCTTGCAACATGGTTTAGTAGAAGATCGCCCCCAAAATGAGGCGATCTGGGACATGAAAAGGAATAAGGTGGGGTGTGTCAGTAGCTTCGAACACTATAATATAAGTGGTAGTTTCTTCAAAGTACCAGTGGCCAACTTTTGTTATCTTCTTTGTTGCCACCAAAATCCATGGGCACTCTTTTCTAAACCCTGGATAGGAACTCATTGCATATTAAAGCATATGATCTCTTATATCTATTTTCCCACAATATGTTGAAATAAACATGCACATGCAATTCAGAAACATGCCACCTCAAATTCATACCTGCAAAAATGTTCCTTGTGCAAATTACATCCAGGAAGTAGGATGCCATGTAGAAAGTCAAAACCTCTCCTTCCTTTGGTGCTTGATCCTGCGAAATATTTATGCTGAGCTATTTGGAGATAATGGCTCCCCAATTGAAGATGCTCCTCGAAATTTCCACAGTGTATGATAAGAGAATCCATGCCTATGAAAATTTGGAGCAATCCTTTTCTCCATATAACCGACAGATTAACGCCATCAAATACATGTATGGATCTCAAATATTTACTATGTTGTACTAGTTGGTGCTCCTATTTGTGAATTTATTGTCTTCTTTCCACCATGAGGATAGAAATTGACTAGTAGCATGGATATCATATAATTGACCATGAAGTCTGTGTTTATCCTTTCCTCCAAGTCTCTAAGTTTGTAGTACTTCTGCACCTTCGTCAGAAGGAAAACACCAACACACTCTCCTTGTTCATTGTTACGAGGAAAATCTCTCTATGGATAGGGGTAAACCACAACATATGGAAATGACTGTAGAAACAAAATCTAATCTCATGTATACTATATAAGAAAATGTGCTAACGAGACAAGATAAAGAGACTACCTCATCCATACATTCAATGAAGTCCACCGTTGAGCACTTGAATCAAAGAAATACACCTACAACTTGCCCTCAACAACCAAGAAACGAAAGAATATGGTGATAATATATAATGTTATCACATTCAATAACATAATCCATCAACATCCATAAAAAATATTCCCATGGAATAACAATTCAAATATTTGCAAGATATTAATTGGATGAGAAAAGAGTATTTCTATTAAAATATAATAAGCAAAAGTGAATGAATTACAAACTTCTGTCTCGGCATGGTTCGGAAATGAGAAACTAATTCCCTTCTAGATGGGCCTCCATGACTTCAATCCTCCACCAAAGGCAAGCTCATGTAAGAGAGACAATGAGGTTCTCAATCAAGTAGGGAAGATCTTGAGGACTGAACAATGTGTTTCGACTTAAAAGGATAAAGGGATGCAAACTCAATATGAAGTGAATATTTTCTCCCGAGTAACTTTGCTCTCAAAGTTGAATTGTTCTCCTCTTTTCCATAGCTCATATTTGGCCCATTTATAGCCTTCAAGTGGAACTGAAGGGCCGAGTCAAAACATTTCCAGTATATGGAAGGTCAAGGATCATGGATCTCATGACGTGACATGAAAACCCGACACCATTTTTTAATTTTGGGCACAAAACATGATGTACGTGGGCTATAGTGGTGAAACCTGTGTATATGCATGTTGTATAATAGATAGGGTGCATATATGTGGAAAAATATTGTTTTTAGCTCTAGGATTTTCAAAAAGGGACTTCAATTCTACATAGGGAAATGGAAAAAGGCCTTCTGAGAAAATTTGCATAGGGTGAGGCAAATCTTGCTATAACATTCATTGTTGATGGTGTACTTTACCGTATTTTCATAGTCAATTATCCATCCCGAGGCTTTGATGTAAGAGACAACTAGGGTTCGGCTAGACACCCTGTGCATATTTGACCTTTGAATGTTTGGAAACACCTCATCATCCAATATTCATACATCTGGATTGTTGTGAGGCGAGAACTCAGGGTAGTCCTTCATAATAATGTTGGTGTATAGGTCACCTCAATGTGGGAGAACCACTTTAGATCACGTGATCAATTATGTGTCACTGAACACTAGAGGTTGGATAAACTACTTCTTGGTGGATGTGCAGATAACATATTTCATCTTTGAAGAGAAATCCAACTCCCTTGTAGCACTCGACGTAGATCCTTCCTTGACCTATGGTTCTTTTAGCTTGGGCATCCTTGGTGAGAGCCTAGTTTTCGGATTTCTTGGAGTCATTTTCTCTTCCTTGCACAATATTAACCTGGTTTAAAGATTGGTTGTAAGCTCTTAGACGTGCTCTCTTGCTCCTTCGACTACTCCAGGAAATAAAATATTTGTGCACAGAATGGAGCATTTGAATTTCTTTGTAATTTAAAGGAGAGCATACTTACCTTGTCGCATCAGTTCTTAAATTCAAGGTTGTAAATGAGACCTCCACAATCCATCACTAAATCTGAACCACGCTTGGGATCAAATGCAATGTAATCTGGCAGCGCAGGAGTGGGCTACTTCATATTTCATCGGTAGATTCAAACTTCTACTATTTCGACAGTGTGTGGGATAGTAATCTGGGCTGAGAAAAACATTAATTGGCCTCTTAAATAACAAATCTAATCTTATCCCCGTCGAAAGTATCCCATCAAACTATCGATTCTTCATATTTTTTAACACGGGTATTATCGGCGTCAGAGGAAAAGGCAGGATATTGAAATGGAAATAAAGCATACAACAGCCAGGATCATCGATGTAGAATGTGGAAAGTTTTACAAAATCCCCCATTGTATGATGTCCTATCATCCTGTCGATAGTAAATGAGTGGATCAGCGTCAACACTTTCCTTAACGTTTTCCTTTTTCATTGATACCTTTAGCCGAAAGCTTTGATGCCAACCCAAAACTCCATACAATGGTGATGTGGAAATGTTGACTTGGATATATGGACACGACACAGGGAACATCAATATATGACGTAGGGAGAGAAGGTCGCATCGTACGAACTGCTTACACGATAAAGACACGTGGTGGTGGATTTTGACCTTTTTTGTGGGAAACAATACTTTGGCATCAATGATTTCTTCTAGACACAAGTCTAGTTTCCACACTATATTCTACCGACCTCGATGTCATAACGATGATCGACGATCGACGATCGGTGAATTATACTATTAAAGTGGAATTTTTTACAGTTTTCTCTCTCGAATTCTGTCGATGTTGAAGATGTGTAGATGATCGACAATCAACGATGGAACTTTATTTTGTTTTTTATTTACCACTCAGAACATTTCGACACCGAGGATTATCGGTGATGTTAAAAGACTATCTTATAGGCCAAATTTCATCGATCGACGATTGTTAAGAGTTTTAAATCATGCCTTTTTCGGGACCATTGTGCATTGTTACTTAGAAAAATCAATCCTTCAAAACCAAGAAAAAGGGATGATGATAATATTTAATGATATAAAAGAAAGAAAAATTCATTCATCCATAATACAGACTTTGAATTAGAAAAAATTAAAAGTGGTACCCAAAAAGAAAAGATTTCGCAAAAATACTTTTAGGGTGTGTTGAGTGCTCAGTAATAGCCTCTGAAATTATGCCGTTAAGATCAGTTTGATACATGTTGATGGTTGTAGCATGTAACTCATGCACTCTCCTTCTGAGTGCATCAACCACTTTGTTCTATTTTCCTTTGATGTGCTTGATATCAAAGTCATACTCACAGAGGAATTCCAACCATCTGCTCTGCCTAGCATTTAAATTTGGATGATCAAACAAATATTTCAAAACATTATGGTCTGTTCTCAGCTCAAACATTTTTCCCATGAGATAGTTCCTCCACTTATTTAAGGCATGCACTATGGATGCCAACTCCAAATCATGAGTAGCAAAGAGCCATTCATGCTTTTTCAATTTTCTGGATTCAAAACATACCACAAAACCATTCTGACTAAGGACTCCACCAAGTTCTTCTTTGCATGCATTTATGAAAAACATGAAATCCTCATTAGGATCTGCAATTCTTAGAATGGCACCACTCATTAAAAAGTTCTTCAATTGCTGGAAGATATTTTCACAATCTGTTATCCATTGAAACTTCACGCCCTTCCTTTGCAAGGAAGTGATCGGGTGAGCAATCCTTGAAAACCCTGCAATGAATCTTCTGTAGTAGCCAGCTAGACCCATGAAGGATATGACTTATATCACATCATTATGTGTTATTCATCCTTTAATAGTTTCAATCTTTTAAGGGTCAACTGCTATCCCTTCTTCTGATATGATATTCCCCAAATAGTGATTTTGGTTGTGATAAAATGAGCACTTGCTCAATTTGGAATATAGATGGTGTTCTATTAACACTTGTAACACCATCCTTAAGTGATTCTCATTCTCTTATTCTATATTGGAATATACCAAGATGTCATCCAAAAAGACAATGAAAAACCTATCTAAATGTTCTCGGAAACACCATTCATTAAGAACATGAAAACAATTGGTGCATTTGATAACCCAAATGGAACCATTGTGAACTCATAATGATCGTACCTTTTCCTCAAGGAAGTATTGTTGATGTCTTCATCTCTAATCCTTACTTGATGGTATCCTGACCTGAGATCAATCTTTGAAAATATCCTTGCATCCTTTAACTGATCAAAGATATCATCAAGCCTTGGCAAAGGATACTTGTTCTTTATAGTTACTTTTTTCAATTGTCTGAAGTTAATGCACAATCTCAATGTCCCATATTTATTCTTCAAAAATAAAACTAGGGCACCCCAAGGTGACACACTTGGGTGTATATACCCCTTCTTCAAAAGTTCTTCAAGTTGCATTTGCAGTTCTTTCAACTCTAGTGTACTCATTCGGTAGGGAGTCTTGGATACTAGAGTTTCTCCAGGCATCAAATTTATAGAGAAATCAATATCTCTCTTTGGGGGTAGACCCGCTATCTCCTTAAACACATCCTTAAACTATTTTAAGACTGCATGATCCTCAATATTTGGCACCTTATCCTTAGTTTCTTCCTCCATATGAGCTACAAATATTTGGCATCCCTTCTTGTAACACTTCTTTAGCTTCATTGTTGATATCTCTCGAACAGTAACTTCCCTAGGAATTCCTTGGAATGTTCTTGGGTTCCCTTCCTCATTTAGGCAAGCAAATTCCTTGTTATGAAAGTCTAATATGGCATGGTGTTGGTCCAACCAATCTATACCAATTAGACATTCATATGAATCCAAGGGCAGGATGCTCAAATATTCCTTGGTATTCATCCCATTCATTCCCACTGGACATGATTTAACCAATTCAACAACTTTTCTCTTGGCTCTTGTAGACAACTATACCATCCAAGATTTCCCATGTTTTCTTCTTAGCAATTGCAATCTTTCCACTACCTTGGGATCTATATAGCTATGACTAGATCCTGAATCAATTAAAATAGTAAAGGGATAGTTATTGATCATACCTTCTACTTCAATTATGTGTGATTGAAACTCTTCTTGCTTGTTGTCCAGGGCTACATAGATCCTTGGTACACTTTTTCCCATGTCCTCCATTGTTTATACTTTCCTTAAATTGGGGGAATATCCCACTTTTCCACTTTTTTGAGGACAATCTCTATACTTATGGTCTCCTTTACAACCCCAACATTGCATAGGTGTCTTCCTTGGCCTTTTCCCACCTACCTCAACCATACCATTCTCTCCAAAAGATGGTTTTCCTTGAGGATTGTTGCTGAAATATGGTGGCTTGTTCCCCTTCTTCCTCAGATCCCTCCTAAACTTATTCTTGTCCTCCCAAGACTTCTAGAAATTAGGATTTTCTTTTTGATGATCATATAAGCACTTGGATCTTCTTATAGTTTCCTCCAAAGTTTTAGGATCATCATACTGAATTTTATCACTGATGAAAGATGGTAGCTCAATCATGTATCTTTGGATCTTAACTGTCTCATCCTTGATGAAGGAGACATACTTCAACAATTATAAAAATATCCTTTCATACTCATCAATGGTAATGTTTCCCAGTTTGAGTTCAAAGAAATCTTTCATCTCTTTGTCATAATATCTCTTGGTCAAGTATTTCTTTTCAAAATACTTCTTGAATTCCTTCCAAGTCACGTTCTTCTCCTTAATGTGTTGCACCTGCACAAGTTGGTCCCACCACATGGATGTTTTTCCTTTCAGCTAATAAATTGAAATTCTTCCTTTTGCATGATAATAATAATTATGCAGTTGGAAATATTTCCTCATGCCCAGCAGCAATGAATCAACATCTTCATATTTCTTGTGCTCTACATCAAAAGAAGGAGGTTTCATCGTGTTCATTTCTCCTTTCAATTCATCCACCCCAGACCTCTTACGCTTCCTGGAAGGAGATGGAATTGAGTTATTATTTTCCCTCCTTTTGGATTGTCTTTAAGAGTGATGGTGATGCCTGATGTCACTCATGGATCTTCCTCTTTCCTCAGGGGTCTTGTGGCTTCCTGATTTACTGGAGCAACTCTCCTTATCCAACTTATTCTCAATTCTTTTCAAGCTCTGTATTAACTATGTGTTGAAGTCTTCCTGTTGCTCCATGGCCTTCATAAGCCTTACATTATCATCCCTATAAATTTGTACATCTGTCTGCAATTGGTTTATGGTCTCTACCATATTTATGTCTTCCTCCTTTCCTTCTCCATGCCCATTGGAGTTTGATCCTTCAATTCCCAAATGGACATCCATTCCTCTAATCTCATCTTATTGACTGTAAGACTCTTGTGCATCCTCGATCCTTCTACACTCTATGATGATTTTGTTCTTCTTTGACAACTGTTAATTCTGAAAAAATGTGCAGCCAACAGAACTTTGTCAGGTTAACTGTCTCAACCATTTCATGAAAATTTGAACCATTTTGGTTCAATAATATATATTGGAATTCTTTATGTGGATTTGCTAAGAAATTTATTGTTCATATTCAATTTCTGAGTGAACAATTATATTATATTGTTCAAGACCTTTCCAATGACTTCTCCCTTGCTCAATTCTAAGTTTTGATAAGGAAATTATGACTATTTGAACAATGGTGCTTCATAGAAGGTGATCTTTGCACAACTGTTTTTATTTCTCAGAGTTGAATTGGCTCTTGGATCCTTTTTGGATCCTCTCTTTAGGTTTACATACCTTCTTTACTTCTTTTGATGCAATTTTGTTCAATCAAGAACCCCATGGGCTCTATCTCCAAGCCCTTCTCGGTTCTTAAAAACAATTTTTGGTCACTAGCCATCTTCCATTTTCCCCCAATCCCATGTGACCATAGTTTATACCAAGCGCTATTTTGATAGGAACTTATCCAAAGATTCGGTAATTTAGGGCTCCGACACTTCGATCTTCGGGGGTTCTCGCAACTCCAAGCTTCCAATCCCCTAGAGTGTCAAATTGGAAAAATAGTGAAGAATGGTGGATTGATGGTCCACAAATTCCTAGCATCCAATGAATAAGATCCACTACAGAAATCCTGGCTTCAGGGGTTTTCGAAGTACTGTTGCATAGATCCACCAGAATGTCAAACCGACAAACTCCCAAACAACAAATCAACAGACTGTGCCTTCTCGTTAACCAACGACCACGATCAACTATGGGACTCCGGGATTCGGGAGATTCGGACTGCCCATATTCTCAATCCTTCTAGAGTGCCACGTCTCCAGACTATTGCATTTGTTTCCACATACCCTCTCCTAATTAACAGCCGAGATCAACTTTGGCCTATGGGCTTCAGGGATTTCCAAATCACCTCTCCTCAAATCTCCTGGAGTGCCAAGTCTTCGAACTTTGGGGTTTAGCACCACGTGTCCTCTGTGATCAATGAATGAGATGGAATCTGGCCTTTGTCCTTCAGGAGTCCTCAAACTCAACTGCCTATGGCTTGAATACTCTAGAGTACCAAGTCTCCTGATTTCAGGATCTACTGCCACGTGTCCTCTCCCGATCAATGGTGAGGTTTTACTCCGCCCTTCAAAGATTTGAGATTCTTCATACTTTAACACTTGCAGAGATGTGGATTCATGGTTTGGAGAAACCCGTCGATCATTCCACAATCAACCCGATGCTTACACGTACCCCTCTAGAGAAACTACGGGTTGGATTGCAAGACCACCCTACAGAATTATCCCCCGTGCAACTTCAAATTTCACAATGTGTTTGGGTCATCGATCTTGATGGATCATGATCAAAGTTATTGCAGGCCTAATCTGGTTAAATTCTTTGCTAATTTTAACTGCTTTTTGCAACCATCATGAGCGCCTCCAACCATTCTCTAGAGGAGCACCACGTGGCAGAACACAAGAAGAAGACATGTAGACCAATCAGGTGGGTGACACATGTCACGTTCTAACTGGCACAATCTATATTAGAAAGGTACACAACTCACTGACACATGGCATGCATCCTGCGTGCCCATGTTATCTCGGGTAACATCAACATGCCACGTCACTCCGGGACATCGAAATATTTTACACTTGCACACCTCAAATCTCTCGAACGTTGAACTCCTAAACTTCTTAATATTTTGGGGTCCATGTAGTAAATTTGTCACCCAATAAGGTGGTGAAACATGACCCCAACGTCGAGTGACATGTTTTGGACTACTATTGGTAAGATAGGGCCTGTCAAAAGTACAATTCTGACTGACACATGGCATGTCTAGAGAAGTTCCATGTCACCTCTGGTAACATCATCATTCTACGTCATATCCCATGCTTCGACACTTCATAGCTATGAAAATTAAGAGGATTTATTAACTCAACACAACGTTCCTTCTGAATGCTGAATAATCACTTCCTAGAAAATCGGGACTTCGGGACTTCGGAACTTCCCTCTACATTACTCCCCATTTCTCCCGAAATTTGAATTTCTGAACTGCGCTACTTCAGAGTTTCGGAACTCTAGCGCTTTAGGGATTCGGACTTCAACAATTTTTGGTGACGATCACCACACAAACCCTGAACTGACGAACCTACAAAACTCTGCATTGTTTATATACGGAACCGTGTCTCTGATAAAGAACATTATGGATGGGTTTCAGACTTCGACACTTGGGAAAAATTCTATCCTGCGCAAACTTCAACAGAATTCCTCAAACTCTGAACCACTAAACCACTTGGGGAAAATATATGGCCCTCCTCCTCTCAAATGATCTACAGATGATATTCACTCTGAGAACTCGAAGCTTCGAGCTTCGGCTCCTTTTCTCAATAGAACTTTAATCTCGTCAAAGTAACAAAGTCCGAAGGACTTGGGGTTTATCCGCCGTTCTCCTCTTATAGATATGAAACTTGGGAAGGGTCTACATTTCCCCGATCAAATCCTATGGCTCAAATTCAATTTTTTGTCCCTTAACCACGGTTACTATTACAACTTGCTACACCACTCCTCCCAAGCTTTCAATTACAACCTAGGAGCTCTCTCAGTGCCCTTGTGACACTCTTTTCATCAATTATATATGAATTCCTTACTTCAAATTCCACATACAGGGCCCATCTAGGTTCAGAGTTGAAATGATGAGCTCTGATACCAATTTGTAACGTCCCCGACCACCCAGGCTAGGCCACTCCACTCTAACTGAATTGCTTTGTTCAAGCTATGAAACCATTTTTGTAAGTTCCAGCCTTAGAGGCCCGCTATATTATACCTCAATTAAAATTTGTAGAAGGCATAATACATATAAATTTAATAGACATAAACATTTTTCTACCACACAAAATCATGCAGAAATAAAAGTAAAACCATACATGCAACATTCACAGGAAAAACCCATAAACATAACAACATATATAAATACACAACATGTAACCAAACATATAAATGGTACTTATCTTTTAATTGAAGTACATCGAATGTGTGCAGACCTTCCACGAACCTCCCAACCTTATACCACACTAATCATCACTCTCAGTAGTGGTTCACCCCTGAGGTAGGACTAAACTCCACCAAAGCAAAGGGATTCCTAGGTTAGGCAGGGATAATAGGAAGTTGCACAGACAATAGGAAGGACTTCCTCCAAGGATCCAACTTACACACACATCTCACAACCTCTCATTTCCCACATTATTGTCCCACCCCAAGAAGTATACACCTTCACTATCCAACAGTCCATGGATTTCTCCACTTCCCTTCCAGTGCTTCAACAATAGGCCAGATAGGAATTCTCAGAGTGTTATAATTGTTGTTGGGCTCCCTCTAGAAGAACTCACTTCCCCAACAACATCTCTCACCTGGAGAGAGTTGCTCACATGCTTGACAACCTGCTTCTTCAAACCATGGGCCTGAAAACCTGCCTCTTCTATCCATAGGCCTAACAACCTGATTCTTTTTTCCACCTCCTAAATCAAACGAGCAAGGGCGATGGCAGCAAAATAATTCAGGTAAGGCACAAATGAAGGCAACAATAGAACTCAAATCAGTGGTGATGGCAGCAAAAGACCACCATTAAGGTAGGGTACGAGCTCAACAATTATAGGTATGTGCAGTTTACATAGGTTCATGATGGAGAGGATGGTCGATTGCCTAAAAGCTAAGTGCATGAGTGAATGGGAAAATATCCCCCAAAAAAATAATTCTCCACCTGTATTTTCATGCGTCCTAGATGACAGATAGCTCTCCAGGAGCTTGTTTTCTCTCCACTTGGGATTCATTCACCTTCCCAAAATAACTTAGGATAAAATAATTATCCTCACCATAATATTTGGGAATAATATTATAATATTCCCTTGGCAATAATCCCTCTAGAGTATCCCCCTTTCTAGGCTCCTAGCCTCTCCCTTTTCCTTCCTAGTGGAGTCTAGTCCCCCATTCACTTTTATCGTGGTCATTATACATGCATCGATGTTTTATATTAATGATATGAGTATTTACATATACAAAATCAAGCTCATTGGCCTTCATCATCTAGGCTCTCTGACCTACTAAAGACATAAGCCTCTTATATTATAATCACTTGTCTCACCAACCTACAAAACATGTTTACAGTTCATAATTACAACTGGGGATCAACCTTGGGGTATTATAGGATAAAAATTGATCACTTCAAAGTTAAAGTTCCAATGGCCCGATGAACCCAGTGGCATACCGAATCAGGGAAAACAATTTGAAGGTGAAAATTTTAAGAGGATTGGGGGGTTAGTGGACCAGTGGGAAAGTGATTCCTATGAGCCCGGTGGGAGGATGGCGTGGTATACCAAATTGGAGAAATAGTTTGAAGGTGAAATGTTTAAAAGGACCAAGGGTTCGGTGGGTCGGTGAACCAGTAGGCCCAGTGGTCTGATTAAATAGTTTTTCTGGGGAAGATGATCCAAGTGGATATCGGTGGCCACCCACCTATTCCATTGGATCGAAAAGTATTTTTTCACCTTGGTCATTTTTCGACAGTTTTTCGGGTTCCAAACTTCTGGGGCCATTTTGAGGCCTTAAACTACGTTTTTGGGGATTTGGGGCCCAGGTGATTGCCAAAGGCACTTACCTGGGCCAGTTGAAAATCATTCTTCTTAGTTGTACCTTTCCAATGGGCTATCATGCACCTAAAACGAAGTTCATATGCAAAATTTACGACCCCAAGAAGTTGATGTACTAACTTACCCAAATGGGGCCCACATGACTTTTGGCACTTCATCTCCTAGGGTTGGGTTTTTGTATGTCTAAGGTTTTTGGATGTATAAGGTTTTTGACATTCCTGTTTATTATAAAAGGCCTTCAGAAACTCATTGTAATCATATTCTTGCGAATGAGTGCAACTGTCACATCTATTCTCAGAGATAAGCCACCACCATTCCAACAAACTTGTTTTCTATGTTAAGCATATTTCAATAATTTATATTCATTTCATTCTTCTCATAAAATACATATCAATGGTATCAGAGCATTTTGCTTCTTGTCATCTTAATTCATGTCCCCAACGAGGTCAGGGAACAAAGAATTGGGTCTCGAGCTTGTTTCTCTTGAGGAAAAAAGATCTCGCATGCCCAAGCGACCTCTCATGGCAAGATAAAATAAATATGATGGGACAGGAGATCCTTTCAAAATGTTTCTTGATGAATCCATCACGCAACAGAGGAATGAGATGATGGATAGTTTCGAGAAAATCCTTTGGTGGCTACCAACAGGCGACACATCTTCCTCGAGTGGAGGTGTTTCCCCCTTCAAGGTACAAATCAACTTCAATATTCCTATATTTGAAGGTCAGATAGACACAGATGTTGTAAACAAATGGTTGAATCTACTAGAAGGGTATTTTTCTGTCCATAACTTTTCAAATAGAGAAAAGATTACTTTTGCGCTCCTCAAACTCGTTCCCCATGTCAAAGATTGGTGGGAAACTTTCTGTGAGAAAAAGGAAATAGAGGAACCCTCATTATTTATAGTCACAACCACTTGGGAACCTTCATGGATGTTATTAAGGAAAAATACTAACCTGTCGGAAGTTATAATGACTTGTATACCAAATGGACCACATTGCGGTAAGAAAGAGACCAAGTAGTACCAGAGTTCAAAAATATCTTGCATACCTTATGCACCAAGTTGGGTATCAAAGATTCAGAGAGATATCTGGTGCTCAAGTATTGCGTTGCTCTTCATAGACACATCCATACCAAAATGGAATTTCTATACATCTTGTCCTTCGATGCAACCTACTGATATGTCATTAAAATCGAGCGGAAGCTCAAACAAAAGGCGTGGCAATTTGGGCCTAGGAACCCCTCACAGCAAAATCTAGGAAAGGGAGACCCCAACCCATAGAAAAAAGAACAGAGCAAATATGGAGAGTATTAGGACAACCATTCCAAGCCGCAAGAAAATAAGGACACCGGAAACACAAAAAAAGGTACTGTGAAGTGGTGCAACTTCCATAAAATCCCTTGTCATAACACAGTTGAGTGCCACTCAAGGCATTCACTGGTGGCCGAAGTGAAAGCCTCTGAATCATATGCAGGTTATGACTCTAAGTCAGAACTAGAAAGGGGAAGACAGATCATTGACGTGGACCCCAATGCCACTGTTTCTACCACCAAGCTCCAGCCTGGTGAACCGGATGAGCTAGTAGAAGGAGAGTGCCTCTTCCATTCACAGATGTGGGTAAAAGGCACCCGATTGCACTTCATCGTTGATAGCAGTATCTATAAGAACCCCATATCAGCATAGTTCTTCAAGTGGTTGGCCTTGACGAAAATGCCACACCCACAACCCTACACCATCGGATGGCTCCACAAGGAAGCAATCTCCGCGTTAGCCAACAGTGTCGACTGTCATACGGCATCAAGCCCTTCAAAGACGAGGTATTTTGTGATTTTTCTCCTCTCGAAGTTTGTAATGTTCTTTTGGGCCAACCATATTTATGGAAATGTCATGATGTATATGAGTCTAGGCCTCATAGTGTTATTATTGCTTTGAACAAGAAATTGTACAGGATACTCGAGGCATTCCCTCCTAGTGTTATTTCCTTAATCTTTTCCAAGAAATGCAGGAAGGTCATCTCTCAGACCGAGAAATTTTCCTTCTTCATGATTCGCTTTCAGATTGAGCAAAATATCACAGCCACATCCATGACCCCCACGATCGATCTCTCCACACAACAGAAGCAAGTGGATAAGGTCATGGAAGAATACTTAGATATCTTCTCCTCTCTTACCGGGGTACCTCTGCACTATCAGGTCAAGTATCCCATCAATCTGACCCTAGGCACACCACTACCCAATGGGAAATTCTATTGTCTCTTTATATTATAAAATGAGGAGATCAAGAGGAACAAGGGGCACATATGTCCCATATCATCGCCTTGTGGGAGACCAATCGTGTTGGTGTAGAATAAAGATGGGACCGGGCAACTCTACATTGATTATCGGGCACTGAATAAAATCGCAGTCTGAAACCGGTACCCGATTCCCTGAATCAACAACCTCCTTGATCAACTCACGAGGGACAAATACTTCATTAATATTGATTTGAACTTTGGCTACCACCAGGTCCCAATAGAAAAGACAGATGTATGGAAGACTACCTTCAAGTCAAAAGAAGGTCTTTTTGAATGGCTAGTCATGCCCTTCAGTTTGAAAAATGATCCAACAAATTTTATGAGGATGATGGACAATATCCTATGACCTTTCACTAATAATTTTGTAGTGGTGTATCTGGATGACATCCTCATCTACAACAATACTTGGGTAGAACACTTGCAGCATATTCAGCAGGTTCTGCACACCCTACGACATCACAAACTATATGCAAACTTGGAAAAATGATCCTTCGGCATGGACAGGGTCCATTACTTAGGCTACATCGTTGATCAACATGTTGTTCATGTGGATCCAACCAAGATCCAGGTCATTCGTGACTGGCCAACCCCAACCACACTCACTGAACTTCGAATCTTCTTGGGCCTCGCTAATTTCTATCGCAGGTTTGTATTTGGATTCTCTCATATCGCATGAGCCCTCAACTAAGTAACCATGGGTGGCGGTAAGGAATTTTTTTTGTGGGGAATGTCCCAACAAAAATCCTTCGATGAATTGAAGAAGTGTTTGTGCTCATCCTCGATACTTTCATTACCAGACTTGCAACATCCCTTTGAGATCGAGACAGATGCTTCAGACAATGTTGTGGGCATCGTTCTCATTCTACACGACCACCCTGTGGCATATCATAGTGAGACACTATCATATGTTGTCCGTAAGTACCCTAATTATGACAAAGAAATGTACTCCATTGTGAAAGCCTATCACAAGTGGAGACATTACATTATTGGGAAGGAGACAGTCATACACATTGATCACAAGCCACTACAATTCATGCAGACCCAAGGCAAATTGCAGAATGAACGCCATCAAAAGTGGTCAACATACTTAGAGAAGTTCCACCTCAACAGGAAGTACCAACCGATTTTTTGACTGCCTCAGCCGACCTCCAGTCGTGGCACTCACCACGATGCTAGAATCTTGTGGCCACGAGACCTCTGGATGGCCCCATCTCTACGATACAGACCTTGACTTCTCCACCACCTACCAAATGTTGGGCGCCAACTTAGTGGTCATTAATTTCCATTTTTGTGATGGTTTGTTGTGTTGTTTAAGCCATCTATGTGTTCCATCAAGTGAGTGCATGAAGCTAATTTGGGAAGCTCACTATATTCGAGTGGTAGGACACTTTGGCGTTGAAAACACAATGGTAGTACTGCAAAAAAATTTACACTGGTTGAAAGTTCGACGGGATGTTGACAAGTATATAAGGTCCTGTACCGGCTACGCTATTACCAAATCGACCACTAAGAAACAGGGCATGTACAACCGTCTGCCTACTCCTAACAAGCCATGGGAATCCATCTCAATGGACTACATGTCAATCCTCCCATCCACCAAGAGGGGAAATGACTTTGTTTTTGTGGTTGTTGATTTCTTTTCCAAGACGGTGATTCTAGTCACCTGCAAGAAGAACATCATAACAAAAGCCATTCTAAGATCTTCTTTGAACGATTATGGGTACATTTTGGGATCCCACAAACCATTATCTCAAACCGTGACAGTATGTACCTCATCTCATTCTGGTCAAGCCTCTGGTCACTGCTAGATACCAAGCTCACCAAATCCACTGCCTTCCACCCCCAGACAGATGGCCAAGCTAAGGTTGTCAATCGGATGGTCATACATATCCTACGCATGTACAATTCAAAACACCCCTGCACATGGAATGAGAGTCTTCTCTATGTCTAGCATAGCTACAATCGATCCCTGCATAGCTCAACTCGTCATATCCCCTTTTAAGTGGGGTTGGGATTCCAACCATTGGGCCCCATGGATGTTGCACTACCTCTGGAGACTACCTCGACTGACTTGTCCCCTGCTTCACCAGAAGCTAACAAAGCCACCTGGTTCATTGAGTGGATCCAACACATCCACCAACAGGTTCAGGATATTCTACAAAAGTCTAATGCCAAGTACAAGCAGCGCCATGATCAACATTAGGTGCCACATAAGTTTCAGGTGGGAGACAAAGTTTGGTTGCATTTGCAAAAAGAATGCCTTACAGGGCCCCATTGAAATCTTTTCCCACTCCGTTATGGGTCGTACACCATCACCAAGGCTATGGGTGACAATTATTTTGAGTTCAACATTCCCCCCTTCATTGGTCTTCATCCAGTCTTCAACGTGGCTCTCCTTCGGCCATATTTCCCACCATTATTAGATGCCTCAAAGATAGCAGAGAAGTTGACACAAACATAGCTCAAAACTGACTACATGCAATAGGAATCCAGTGATCAGATTGTGTATACATAGATCAAGGGCACTCGACATCAAAGGATCCAACTTTATCAAGTCGTCAAATAAGGGCAGCTCCTACACTAAGGAAAGTGGCTCACCCGGGGCCAAATTCAGCAGAAATTTCCTCATCAAATGGGTGAAATCAACGCAATGGAGACCATTTATTCCTAAGGAGGGAGTATTGATCTAGGTGGATATCGGTGGCCACTTTCCTATTCCACTAGCTCGAAAAACAGTTTTTCACCTCGACAGTTTTTCGACAGTTTTTCGGGTTCCAAACTTTTGAGGCCGTTTTGAGGCTCTAAAATATGTTTTTTGGGATTTGGGGCCCAGGTGACTATCAAAGGAACTTACCTGGGCTAGTCCAAAAATTTTCTTCTTAGTTAGACCTTTCCAACTGGTTATCGTTTGCCTAAAACAAAGATTGTATGCAAAAGTTACGACCCCGGGAAGTTGATGTACTAACTTACCCAAACATGGCCCACATGAATTTTGGCACTTCATCTCCTAGGGTTAGGTTTTTGGATGTCTAGGGTTTTTGAAATTTTTGTTTATTGTAAAAGGCCTTCAGAGCCTCATTGTAACCATGTTCTTGCGAATGAGCGCAATCGTCACATCTCTTCTTAGAGATAAGCCGCCACCATTCCAACAAACTTGTTTTCCGCTGCATTTTACAGTTTCAGCTTATTTCCTTATTGAATATAAAACTAGTTTTATGTATCTCTATTATTATGTGTTAAGAATCTTTTAAGAATCTGTATTCATTTCGTTCTACTCATAAAATCTAGATTAGAAGAAGTGTGAACCTAGTGGATCAGATAATCATGATCATCAATCAAAGCAATCAACGTCTTAGATCGAGAGGACCAGACAAGAGTGATTGTTAGCATAGTGTTGAATCTCTTGGGGCCCAGTGGGTCGATGACCTGACATTTCCAGTGATCTGATATAACCAACACCCGAATGCCCAGTTACGAAGTTGCGTGATTGCAAAGGCTAATTCTCTGTGCCTGGTGGCCCAGTTAATGTTTTGGTGGAAAATGAGTTGGCATATCGACAATTGACATTCAATTGTGGATTGATCCAATGGTTGTTGAGTGATGATTTTTGTGATGTGTGTTTTATAATCTCTATGGCCCCAAGAACCTAGTAACCTGTGAATAGAATGCACAAAATGGGAGGAATTTGGGACTGGTTTCAATGGAGTTGGTTTTGTAGCCCGATTTAATGGAGAGTCAAATGATCTAGAGCCAACCCCATGAGCACAATTTTTTTTTATATAGAAAAATCCTTGGATGTATGAGATGAGGGTATAAATAACAATACCATGATCATTTTGAGTATGATGTGGTGAAAGAATGTGTATGTAAGAGTTGTTGATCTGAAATGTGGATGAGGAAGTGAAGTTGTGAGGTTCTCAAGTGCGAGAAGATGAAAGAGAGTAAGATGTAATTTTCTAAGGGAGGTAGGGAGGTGTGAGTTAAAAACAGGAAATATTTGAAGTCGTGTTGTTTGTGAATAGGCGAATATTTTTATGGTAACTACGACAAAGACAAAGCAGTAGATTTGTGTAGGAGGAATATTGAAGTGAAGTGATGATTTTGTACTATTAATGTTGAGGAATATTTTGATCCAGATAGAACAATTGAGGAGACTGGTATCTCTGGTAGGTTGGTTCCTACATCGTACTTAGTTGGTGTTGAGTTAAGGATATTAGTGTCTCCAGTAGGTTGGTTCCTTCAAAGGTTGCAGTTGTAGGTTGGTTCCTACAAGTGTTGTTGAATTGGTTCTCAACTAAGGATATTGGTGTCCCCATCAGGTGGGTGCCTGCAAATATTGTAATGATATCTTGGTGTCTACAAGTGTTTCTAAGTTGGTGCTCAGGTGAAGGGATTAGTGTCTCTTCCATGTTGGTTTCTATCAACATTGTAAAAAAATTGATGTCTATAGTTTCGAATATAATGAAAGATTCTAGTGGTTTTCTTCCATTTGGGTTTCCACATTAAATGTTTGTGTACTATGCATTGTATGGTTGTATATAATTATTATCAACTATATATGACTGATAAAGTAATGAATTGTTAAATATTTTACAATAAGAAAAGAAAAAATAGTTGTATATTGATTCCACCCCCCCCCGCCCCTCTCAGTAAAAGTAAGTCTGCCAACAAATATGTCACATGAAATCAAAATTCCAAGCTAGTCAAGTCAAAACCCAATCCTACAACAGTATTTTGAAATCCCAAGCATAAATTGAGTGCTACAGTTCTAATTGGATGATATTTCCTCAATCCATATAAGCATTATTTATGTTGGTCACATTTTGTTAGTTTCACGAGTGGGGTCCTTCTTGAGGCTTCATGAAGTAACAAGGATTGACATTGGAAAAAACAATTGTTAATATCAGAAAGAAAGAGAGTCACAGTGTGACCTTTACAATGACCTTTACTACAATATCTCAAGTTAAAGGCTTGAATGGTCTTGTATTTCAACCTCCTTTCTCATATGATCAATAGAAAAAGATGGGAAAGTTAACACATGTTTATTTAAAAAAAATTAAAAATGATAGACAGATTAAGACTGAGCATTGTGTAATAGATTTGTTATTTATTATATGTAATTTATTACTTTCTTAGTATTCACCTTCTTCATCATTAAAAATTGTTAAGTTTATTACTATTCAACCTTATTCCTTAAATATAACATTTGAAGTGGTCTTGTTTATAGTACTCTCTAGATTATAGATGATAATTAGTAAATTTCAAGTGATTAAATTCATCTAAAGCATATACATATACATAATAGTGATCATCTGAAATCTTGATGCAGTCACATGTCCATGACTAGAACTAGTGTATATCCATATTAACTCTAGTCCTACTAGTCTATATCAATATTAAATCTATATCTATCAATCTAGATCCATCTTAATTCCATATTTATCAAGTGCCAAGAGGGGTTAAATCCCTTGAGGTTCAAACATTTTTCTAGAGTGGAAAACTTAATGATGGATTTGCACCTCAAGGGATTTGATCCCTCTTAGTGCTTGATAGATTCAGAGCTAAGATGGATCTAGAATTGTGTGTGTGTGTGTGTGTTCCAAGTGTAATGCAGTCAAAATGTAATTTCTTTTAGTTAATTTTTATTTAGATTTTTTAGTTGTCACATAAGTACGTGCATACATTATGTGACATCATTTCCCTCATACCAGGTTGAAAAGAACTTCTGAATGTAGTCATATACTAAGAGGGATCAAATCCTTCGAGATGCAAGCCTTTCCTCCAATCTTTGCACTCTAAAAATGGTTTGCACCTCGAGGCATTTGATAATTTAACAAATATTCATTTTAATTTTGGATTTACATATGTTAACAAGATCAAATCCCTTAAGATGCAAACATTTCCTTAATTTTTGCACTCTAAAAAAAAATTCACCTCTAGAAATTTAATCCTCTCAATACATATAAATACAAAATTAAAATAAATCTTTACTAATTTGATAAATAGTTAACTATCCTAAAAATTACTTACCATTTTCCTCCCCTCACTTGAATAGTTTTAATTGATTTCTTAAATTGAAATGTAATCTTCTTGTTTCTTTTCCCTGAATTAAATTTCCATGTTTCCAATCTTACTTATCCATAAATCTCTTCTTTGGAAAAGCAACCAATTTATTCATTCTCGTAAGATGAGGAATGACTTGTTGAACAATGTCAAGCCAATATAGGGTGCTTAAAAACAAAAATATGGTTAAACGTTAAATGTTTATATATATATATATATATATA